>CAJHQP010001932.1:0-98246 GCA_905132765.1 Moricandia arvensis
TATTTTATAACCGCCAAGGTCAATATCGTCAAAACATTGAATCAATACACATAATGTTCTTGCCAAACTATGACGACGTTGTATCCAATGAGTTAGAGCCACGTGGCTACATGACCATTTAGCATTGAGTTTTGCTGTGAAAGGAGCTGATAAATATCTCCCAAAGCTTCCCCTTAGAGCTTACAAAACTTTCAAAGAAGCTTAGTGAGAGATCGATAATGGCGATGAGGGGATACGCGTTGTTTTCGATCCTTGTGTTGTCGTTGTTCGCTTCCTCCGTGAGAAGCGAGGAGACGGCGACGGAAACGAAGGAGTTCGTGTTGACCTTGGATCACACTAACTTCACCGATATCATCAACAAGCACGATTTCATCGTCGTCGAGTTTTACGCCCCTTGGTATTTGATTTGTATATGATTCAAACGTTTTCTGTTAGTAGTAGTACTCGTGAGATTTGCTGGTGATTGTGTCATGTGATTCGTGAATCTGATGGATCTGAATTGAATCATTTGATGTTGCATGCGAATGATTTCTTCTCCGATCTAATATAGCGTAGCTGATCTCGTCTATTAGATAGAGATTTTGGTTGTAGCTGTGGAATTTGAACGATTCGATCTGTAATTGATGCGTTAAAGTATTGGATCTTAATCTCTGTCATTTGATCATTGGATCTTGCAGGTGTGGACATTGCAAGCAGCTAGCTCCTGAGGTAAACATGGCTTTTTGAGTCACTTTGATATAAGATTTGCATGTCTTTTGAATGTAGCTCTGACTCAAATTGGTGTGATGGTTTTTGTTTTACAGTACGAGAAGGCTGCTTCAGAGTTGAGCAGTCACGTACCTCCCGTGGTTCTCGCTAAGATTGATGCGAGTGAGGAGACCAACAGAGAGTTTGCAACTCAGTACGAGGTTCAGGGCTTCCCAACGATCAAAATCTTCAGAAACGGAGGTAAAGCTGTTCAGGAGTACAACGGACCTCGTGAAGCTGACGGTATTGTTACCTACTTGAAGAAACAAAGCGGGCCTGCTTCTTTTGAGATCAAGTCAGCTGATGATGCTGCTGAGGTTGACAAGAAGGTTATTGTGGTAAGTGACACAAACATATTCAATTCTGTCATATTGTCAGAGTCAAATAACATCACTTTCTGTTTTTATTAGGTTGGGGTTTTCCCTAAGTTATATGGCGCCGAGTTTGATTCTTTCTTGGCTACTGCTGAGAAACTGCGCTCTGACTATGATTTCGCTCACACCTCCGATGCCAAGCTTCTTCCTCGTGGAGAGTCTGTGACAGGACCTGTAGTCAGGCTATTCAAACCATTTGATGAACTGTTTGTTGATTCCAAGGTATAAGAGAACAAGCTTTTTCACTTTGTATATGACATAGATGAAAAGTCCTGTTATATGCTTATTTGATATTATATTGTGCATCTAGGATTTTGATGGAGAAGCTTTGGAGAAATTTGTTAAAGAATCAAGCATTCCACTTATCACCATCTTTGACAAGGATCCAAACAACCACCCATATGTTATCAAATTCTTTGACAGCCCTAACACTAAGGTAACTCATAGATGTTAATCCCATCACACTGTAATCAATTCATGTTTAACTACAAAGATTGAATCATATTAGGCTTTGGAATTTTAGTTGATAAGTATATTTTGATTTATTATATTAATTGAAATGAGCTGAGGCGTAGATGTTAACTGTGATAGCGTCCATAGTAGCTGTATCCAGATAGTAGCGTCTACAGTTTGTTTTTGAGTCTTATTTACTAAGGTTCCTCATTGATCCTATAGTTTCCAACCTTGTGGTGGTTTTGATGGTGGGTAATATTTTGTGTTTCAGGCGATGTTGTTCATTAACTTCACCGGAGAAGGAGCTGAGTCTCTTAAATCAAAGTACCGTGAAATTGCTGCATCCAACAAGGGACAGGGTCTTAGCTTCCTTCTCGGTGATGCTGAGAACAGCCAAGGCGCATTCCAGGTTAGTCTTACCTCGATATCTATCTCCCTCCCTGTCGTTTCAAACCATGTTAGTTACAAAATGCTAAGAAGATATCTATCTTTTCTTGACCAATAACAGTACTTTGGACTCGAAGAGAGCCAAGTTCCTCTCATCATCATCCAGACTACCGACGACAAGAAATATCTGAAAACAAACTTGGAGGTTGACCAGATTGAATCGTGGGTCAAAGACTTCAAGGATGGAAAAGTTGCCCCACACAAAAAGTCTCAACCTATCCCAGCTGAAAACAACGAGCCCGTGAAGGTTGTTGTTGCTGAGAGCCTTGACGAGATGGTCTTCAACTCTGGAAAGAACGGTGAGTTACACCACCTTAATAAATCGCAAACACATGTTCGCTGGTAGCAAATAGAAACTCATGAATCAGTTTTATTTCCTCTTCTGTACTTGTAGTTTTGCTTGAATTCTATGCACCATGGTGTGGACACTGCCAAAAGCTAGTTCCAATCTTGGACGAAGTCGCTGTGTCATACCAAAGCGACCCAAGTGTTGTCATAGCTAAGCTAGTAAGTCATTTCTCCCTACTCTCGCATTGATAGTTTGTTAATTGATCATCTGCGGTTTTACCTTACTATATATTCTTACTCTTTTGCTTTATCCAGGACGCAACTGCAAACGACTTCCCAAATGATACCTTCGATGTAAAGGGCTTCCCGACAATATACTTGAGATCAGCGAGCGGAAACACTGTGCTGTACGAAGGAGACAGGACAAAGGAAGACATCATAAGCTTCATCGACAAGAACAAGGACACAGCTGGAGAGCCTAAGAAGGAGGAGACGACAACTGAGGCGGTTAAGGACGAGCTCTGAAAAGGAGAAGTGTGTTCTATCTCTTAGCTGCTAGCCTAGTTTGGTAGTTTTGAGGAAATTACACAGTAGAGAGAGAGAAAGAGAAGGTTTCTATGTCTATTCGTTAAGAGTTTTTACATGCACTCTGGCTAAACAATAATGGCTTTTGCCTCTTTTCTTTTTTGTCAACTTTTCCTTTTTTTTTGCACTCAGTTTCAGTTCTTTTTTTAATGTTATCAGCAGTTTGAGGCAAAGTCTTGGGACCGAGTTTCTAAAAGCCCTTTTGGTTATCTCAGTCATAGTTTCTTTGATTCTGCTCCTCTTTTGCTCATCTCTTGATTGCGTTACTTGTCTAACAAACTACTCCTTGAATGCCCCCCCCCATCAAGATGACTTAGCCCTGTCTTGTAAGACAATGTTCTCATTAGAGGCATCCTCGAGGTCCTGCTTCAGTTCATTCTCGGCTTTCTCCCACCCTTGAAACACAGTAACCAAAACTGGCCTTCCTCTTAAGAAACTGACAAAACCTAATTATAAAATGAGCATTTTAGCACGAATAAAACAAAAACAACATTGTATTATGGACTTTCTGAAAACAAAATGTATGGACTTCACAGTTTTTTTTTTCATCCTAGCCACTATCAAAATACAGTAGCACTAAACTAACTATCCATTGAACTGGACAAGAAAAACACAACCTGATAATGAAGTCTTTGTTACTTCATAACATGCCATTATAGGGGTTCACGACATCTCTGTGTTTTCTCATTACAACATTTTGAAACAGACCACTAGATGAAAGAGTGGAGGACAAACCAAGATTATCAGGCTAGAAATAGCTGCGACAAAAGTACCCCTTAGCAATGCTATATGATTGCTTCTCCAAAACCGAGTATTTTCAAGAAAACAAATAAAGGCAAATCTAGTTTTTTAATGAAATAAGTACAAATATGCATATATATCGTCAGATAAGAAACTGGAGACGTGTTGTAGTTGAAGTAGTTCTTCTAGGTACGTCATGTTCAGTAGTAGTTCAAGACTTTGAAATTTGAATCCCACATGTTGTTGTCACTCATGAATCAATGACTAAACGTTATATAAAATAGAAACCATGCATTACTATTCAATAGGATATAAGTTTGTAACATGTTAATTATCCAAAACATTTTTAACTAACCCCACTATATCGTAATAGGGAAAATCGCATAAAAAACCTTGAAAGTGGCACTCACTGACACTTTAAACCTTGAACTTTTTCGACTATCACTTTAAACCTTCTAAGTGGCAATTGTATCACAATAAACCTTCAACTTGGCTAACTTGTACATCAAGTAAAAAGTTGACCTGTTGTACAGGTAAAAGTGATGACGTGTCAGTTTTTTTCGAAAATAATTATTATTTAATTAATAAAATAAATAAAAATTAAATAAAAAATCAGAAAATTAAATAAAAATCAGATAAAAAATCAGATAAAAAATCAGAAAAAAAAATAAATAAAATTTGAAAGTAAATTAAAAATCATAAAATCAAAAATCAAAAAATTAATTAATAAAATAAATAAAAATTAAATAAAAATCAGAAAATTAAATAAAAATAAGATAATTAAAATAAAAATAAAATTTTAAAATAAATTAAAAATCATAAAATAAGAAAAATATTTCAAAAAATCAAAAAATAAATTAAAATACAAAAAATTAAAAAAATAAAAAATCATTAACAATGATTTTTTTTGCATATCTCTAATGATAGTTTCATCGTTGACCTATCGATTGTTTCAAGCAGTTGACAATAACAATTTTAAATATATCACTGATGATTATAGTGGTTTCTGAGATAACCATTAACAATGACGTTTTGACTTATCTCTAACGATTGTTTTCGACATCATCATTAAAAATGATGGTAAATATGTCAATAACGATATTTTAGATAACCATCATTTAAAACAGTAGATATATCAAGGATGAATTATCTTTAAAGATAAGTCAACGATAAAACTATCGTTAGGAATATGTCAAAACGTCATTGATAATGATTATGTGAGAAACCACTATCGTCATTAGTGATATGTTTGAAATTGTTATTGTTAAAGATGATATATTTGTTTTTTTTAAACTATTCTTGTAATTTTTTTGATTTTTTGAAATATTTTTCTAATTTTATGATTTTTAATTTTAGTTTAAAATTTTATTTTTATTTTATTTATCTGGTTTTTACTTAATTTTCTGATTTTTTATTTATTTTTATTTATTTTATTAATTATTTTTTGATTTTGTGAATTTTTTTTTGATTTTATGATTTTTAATTTACTTTTAAAATTTTATTTATTTTTTCTGATTTTTTATCTGATTTTTATTTAATTTTATGATTTTTTATTTAATTTTTATTTATTTTATTAATTAAATAATAATTATTTTCGAAAAAAACTGACACGTCATCACTTTTACCTGTACAACAGGTCAACTTTTTACTTGATGTACAAGTTAGCCAAGTTGAAGGTTTATTGTGATACAATTGCCACTTAGAAGGTTTAAAGTGATAGTC
This sequence comes from Moricandia arvensis, assembly GCA_905132765.1. Lineage (NCBI taxonomy): Eukaryota > Viridiplantae > Streptophyta > Magnoliopsida > Brassicales > Brassicaceae > Moricandia > Moricandia arvensis. The sequence continues at coordinate 5,358 of CAJHQP010001932.1, forward strand.
GAAAAAGTTCAAGGTTTAAAGTGTCAGTGAGTGCCACTTTCAAGGTTTTTTATGCGATTTTCCCTATCGTAATATATGATTCTTTATGTGATATATATTTGTGTCCATATATACAGAGCAGTGGAGCTCACGTCCTGTCCTGATCAACGATCCTTGTCACGGCCATCATATGAATTTCCCACCCGCTAATTGATTGAAAGGTTTTCTTGGATCAATCAATTGGGGATATAAATTTTCTGAAAATTTTCATTTAATTGTTCAAAATCTAGGTAAAAAAAATAAAGGTGCCTGGTCCTGCTCCTAGTTTTGAATACGATCATCTATGAAAATGGTCCCGTTTAACGCTACTGCCAACGCTCTCGACAAATGAAAACCCAAATTTACGAAATTTATGCAAATATTATACAATTTTCAACATTCCCCATGTGCTATAAAAATCGGAGAATAGGTTTCAAAAGATGGCATATCACCATGACTTCTTTTACATGGTTTATTAGAACATGTTTCAAGTTTCGATTTAAATAAAAAGTACTCCTGACAAAAATTCAAAACATTTAGTTACTAAACATCCAGCTAAACTACTCGATAGTTTCATACAAAACATGAAAAGGTAGAAAACAGACTCAAAAAGTAAACAAACCAAACAAATACTCGACGTTCAATCAACCTAAAAATTAGGTTTTCTCTCGCATCAGTCTTACCACATTGATAAAACTCATATACAACTTGTTTGTAGTAGTCACATTACTTTCCTAAGCTTGTCCAGCTTATTAAAAAAAAGTGAAAGCAACTTTTTGTTGTCACTAGAGATCATGCATCAAAATCAGCATTGTCAATGAATCTACTACTACTGATTTTACATTTCAGCCTATTTCATTTCTGAATCAGATTGAACTTGGTAAAATTTAGATGCATATGATATGACAATTCTCCAGCATAAACCGATTTACTATAACTATCTCAATAATTTCCAGTGTAATATTTATCACAAAAAACTATTGATTTAGGATTTGGATATATACAATGTATACAAAAGAGACAACTACAAGACAATGTGAATTGGGTAATGCTTTGGGGTCCATTCTTTTGTGCTACAATGTTTCCTACTATTGTGAACAACTTAACATGGACTCTTTTTCTTACATTATATTTTTTACTATTCTCATTTATGTTCTTTATAAAATTAGAAAAGGTAATTAAGGTGAGCACCAAAAGTCATAGAAATTTTCAACGAGTCCCATGCAAAATTATTTATTTTAATTAAAGCAATTCGCTTTTGTATTTTTTTCTTCGATCTCTTTGCCTTACTTTTTCTTTTCTTCAAAAACTTTATCTTTTGTCATTTTTGAAAATAATGATAAAGGCTATTTTGACCCTTCTCCCATCTTTTAATGACTTTATCAGTTTTTAGACCACATGCCAACAAAGAAGCATGGTGAAGGCCTACAGGGCAAGCCTCCTGTCCCTTTTACACACACCCACATAAGCATATACATATCATATATGCTGATATACCTAATTTTACAAAATATAACAAACTTTAACAATTTAATTTATGGATTTTTCAGTCGTTTTTCAATCCATGTATTATCATTACTTAACAAAAAGATTCAACATATTTCTTCTTTAAACAAATGCATCAATCATTGAAATAACGACCAAACCAAATATTAAACTTAGAAGAAAAAAAAATAGAAACTTTTGTCTAAGTTTAATAAATAAATATACTAAAGTTCAAGTTTTACTTTTCGTGGATTTTCTTCTGGTTAAGGTCCTCACCATCCAACCTTGTTTTCTCACTTTGGTTCCTTCGACCTTGGATGATGCCACGTGACAAGAAGTGGTGGGCAATCCTGACCTGAGTTTGATGACATGGAAAAGATGACCAATACGTTTGCGCCACCTAAGAGATGACTTGGCACTAGTGTGCTCTACTATTCTCGTAGTGCTCGTGATAGGGGCTTGCTGCTTCTTACATGCTGAGTTTGTTTTGTCTTCACAAACCTTGGACATTTCTTTCCTCTCCCACGACGCTCTTCCATCGTTTTCGAATTTTATTGATATAAAAGAATCTGAACATACACACACAAAAGGATCAAATAATTTTGTACAACAATTAAGACTTGTACGAAACTTTGTAGATAGAACTGTAAAAATATACATGCGATAATTAATCTTGTGATTAATATTAATAAATTATAAATACTAAAAACCTTCATTTTTTGGAAAGTTGAAATTTTCGAGTATGAAAAAAAGGAAGAAAAAAGATTTTGACAAAAAAGAGAGAGAAAGAATTAGACTTTGACAAAAAAACATGAAAAAGAAGAAGAAAATATCCAATTGTAATTAACTTTGAAATATGATGATATTAAAGTTGATTCAATAATATGAATGTATATTATTTACGAAGCATATGTAAATCATGTGTAGTATATACATGTTTTTTGTAACACTATATACATGCATATATACTATTAAGTAAATTGTAATATAAAGTTTGTGTACCTTCTTGGCTTGTGGAGGCGTCAAGATCGGAAGAGCTGGGATGGAATTTCCGGTGGTGACGGAGATCGAGGCGACTGAGGAGAGAGCTCAAGGTGAAAATCTTAGGGAGGCTAATGGTATATGAAGATGAAAAGTGTTTGGTTCTTGCTGATCTCTGCTCTGAAGCTAAAACAAGAAGCCTCTCGTTCAAACAGAGAGGACACACTCCAACATACTCTTCCTTTGGATGGAAATAACAGTATGGTGAGCTATCATCTTTGTACATATCCATCTTCACTACCAAAGGAGAGACGAAATAAGAGAGAGAGAGAGATAAGATTCGTAACAAATGAGATGGGCTTTAGGTCTGAAATTAAAGCTTTGTAATATATATCAAATATATTTTTATATATTGGATATTATTCCCAATTAAATAGGCGTTTTTAGTTGCCCGAAAGAAACTAAAGTAAGAAAAAGACAAGCCCTTAGTTATATACGATTAATTTTAATTAATATCTAATCTACAATCCATTAAATAGGCTGATTTATTTTAATTAGTAGATCCTACGGACATCATAGTTTTCAGATACTGACATAATCTAGAATTTAATACCGTATATATATAAAATATACTAGACCTAAGTTTATATTTTATATTTTGAGCCATGTAAATTGGTCTAAGTCATGCATATCAAAGAACATATCTCGAGTTTATTTGTGTAATTTTCTTTATTTTTTATTTGAAAAATGAACATATCAAAGTATATATGATATCATTAACTGATTTAGTAGTATCTAGGATTCAGCAGGTTAATTAATAATTTGAATCCATTTATTGTATCAGTTTACCGATTAGAGTAAGAGTCTCCTGATCTTCTTGCCAGATATAGAATTAAACAGATACTTGACGATGGATGATTGATCGCATGTGGGTGTGTGCATCAGCCATTATTTAAAACTAATCATCTAGAAAGTATATACTGTGAACAGAAAAATCTATATTCTTTCCTTTTTAGTTAAAAAAGTTTGGACGTTTCGGCCGAGAAACATCCACTTGTAGCATTCGAAACTCGGAAGAGAATGTATCCGAAATACAAGGGACCTACCAAGACAAGTCATCTTCAAGTTTTTATTTGGCAGCTGATCAAAAGTTATTTCAAATTTCATCATAATTATTCGTCAAAAATGTTTTATAGCCATAAATGTTATCATTCATCAAATTATAATTCATTTTCCACACAAACCGTTGGAAGATGATGAAACTTAACCACAATAAGATTTATAGATCGATATTTTAAACTTGATAACATAATTACTTCCCCTCTTGTCTTCTAGTTATGAATATTATAGAAGTGATCTTGTTATTTATTAATAATTTATATGATATTGGTGTTTGTATAGTTGGATAGTATCTTTAGGAGTCTAAATTGACTCAGAAGATATATAGAACGTAATGTTGATAAATATATAAACATTTAAAACTTCATCGCGTTAAAGTTTCAGTTGGAAACTCAAAATCATTTGACTCATGTGTTTTTTGATAAATTGATTTTAGCTCAAATATTATTTCCGTGGGAGAATTATTATGCTTGCTTCTCAAATATAAATGGCTATCTCACATCACATGGGCAAAATCTGCGTTATCAAGACCACATATCGCTTCATCTACACTTCTTTCTTCTTTGGGCGAAACAAAAATCAGATTTATTTTAGGGTTTGATGAAACTTGAAAAATTGATTGAAATACACTAAATTGAATATCGCTTTTCCAAAATACACTTAATGAAAAATACTTTACATTTGGAATTAGGATTAGCAATTATAGTTAATGGTTCACTATTTGGAGAGAGAAATTAAATTTATAAACTTTTATAAATATTAATAAATAATTGAAGAGGTTAATTTTATCTTTTTCATAATATATTTAAAATAATTATGAAAATAATTATCATTTAAAATATATTTGAAAAGTGATCAAATTTGAAATAACGTTAGAATTCTCCATGAAACTTCTCCCTATTTGCTAATGATCTTGAGGATTGCTCAATTTTATACAAGTATTCTATTTCACAAACTTCAAACGCCGTGCTTATCCAGCAAATCAAAATAAGTAATAATTAAGATTTGGAGCTAGATTGACCTAATTTCTAAAGTTGAGGGTCAGGGGGTGTGAGAACTAAGAACATAAAAGGTATCCATTTTACGTGTAGGTCAAGAGTTTTGAGCGTTCACGTGACCTAAAGAGAAAAGGAGAAGCAAGAGACAGGCTTCAAATATCAAGAGAGCTAAAAACCGCAGCACTTGAAACAAGACATTGACATGTGATGTGATTGTGTAGTGATGATCATCATTTTTTTTCAATTTAGACCACCCCACATACTTCCTTTACACTATATGACTCACAATGATCAAAGTAATTATGTGTCTTTAACCAATACATCCACATATATCGGCATATGACTTCATTATCAGTGCTTTAAAACCGATATGAAAACTAAGAGATAAGAGTACTAGAAAACAATCTAAAGTAGTTAAATGAAAGAAACCCTACAAGTTTATTTAGTGAACACATAAGAAAACAAAAAAAAAACTTTATTATATAGAAAGGTGAAGTAAAATAAAAACTAAAAAGAGTGAGCACATGGGAGGAATGTGAATCTTTGGGTAGGATTCAAGTCATGTTCTTGTTATGGAACTTCTATAGTATGGGCATCATATATTTGTTGGTCACTTTTTCAATTTGAATTTTTTTTTTCTTTTAACCCTATAGTTTTTTTTTGTTAAAATGTTTTAAATTCAAGTTTTTATCATCACGTGGGAAAGGACAAGAAAACAATAGGATAAGACCACACTAGCGATCGAGATCAGACGATAATGTCTATTTTTATCTCTAGAAATGTTCTGAGTCTGTGACTAAAAGCTTAGCTGATTTACATCAGGAATTGTTAGAGTTATTATTCAATTCAACATTACTCACCAAATTATCTTATTCACAGTTCTAAACAAAAAGAAAGAAATTATGCTGTAGTATTCATTTAACATTTATGGTAATTAAACACATAAATGATGAAGATAACAATCAGCGTTTTTATAATTATCATTTATGCTCTACTGTTTTTCGAGCCTAGAACACTATCAGTTGTCACCAAGGCTAATGAAGTTTCTTTTCAGTGAAAAATAAGTTTCTTCTTTCAGACAACAGTTAGAACTTTTATTTTTATTTTAAATTATTGTAAGTTGTAACCTCTGAATTGGTTTAATAGTTATTATTAAATGACTATAAGCATTAAAGAGGGAAGGTTTCTTTAATCACAAGGAAACCTACGTAAGAGCAAAAACAGTATCTTCATGGCAACAAGAAAGAGAAACGTTTAACATTGATGAAGACAAGAGAAGAGAACCCGAAACAAATCGCATGGAACCAGAGAGCTTACCGTTACTCACTTTCCTATTTAGCTTCTCATTAGCCACCTTCCTAAAACGCCCTCTCTTCTCTTCTCTCTGATTCATCTCGAAAGAGTTAGAGAGTGAGAAAAGAGATGATTGAGGAAGGTAGTCTTTGGCATCAATGGAGCATGATCAGATCTCTGTTAGCCATTCTACAATGGTGGGGTTTCAACGTTACCGTTATCATCATGAACAAATGGATCTTCCAGGTACATAACAACAACTTCTAGTACAAAGTGAGTTTAGGGTTTTTTTTTGTTCTAAAACGTTTTTGATTGAAAACATTATGTTGCAGAAACTGGATTTCAAGTTTCCCTTATCGGTTTCATGCGTTCATTTCATATGTTCATCTATTGGAGCATACATTGTGATCAAAGTCCTGAAGATTAAACCATTGATCGTGGTTGATCCAGAAGACAGATGGAAGAGGATCTTCCCAATGTCATTCGTATTCTGTATCAACATTGTGTTGGGAAACATCAGTCTTAGATACATCCCTGTCTCTTTCATGCAGACAATCAAATCCTTTACTCCAGCAACAACAGGTTTTCTTGGATGACTTGCACAACAAGAAACACAATGGTTTCTTTTATGTTCTGTTCTGATTGTTTTTTTTTTTGGTAAGGGCAGTTGTGTTACAGTGGTTGGTATGGAAGAAATATTTCGATTGGCGTATTTGGGCTTCGTTGATTCCTATTGTTGGAGGGATTCTTCTAACTTCCATTACAGAACTTAGCTTTAACGTGTTTGGTTTCTGTGCTGCTCTGTTTGGATGTTTAGCTACCTCTACTAAGACCATTCTTGCTGAATCTCTTCTTCACGGTTACAAATTTGATAGGTCAGTGTTCTGTCTCCTTAGGGTTTTGACCTTTAAAGATTGGTGTTGAAACTATGAAACCTACATTTGATCTTGTCTCTATGTTTTAGCATCAACACGGTGTACTACATGGCTCCTTTTGCGACCATGATTCTTGGTTTACCAGCGTTTTTACTCGAAGGCAACGGGATCTTGGATTGGTTTGAAGCACACCCGTCTCCATGGTCGGCTCTCATCATTATTTTGAGCTCAGGTGTTGTAGCTTTCTGTCTTAACTTCTCAATCTTCTATGTCATTCACTCCACAACAGCAGTCACATTCAATGTAGCTGGAAACCTTAAGGTAAACAACCAACAACTCCTAAACCTTTTTTTCTTCTGTCTGTTACATTACAACTTTTAAACCTAACTTGATGTGATGATTAGGTTGCAGTGGCTGTTCTGGTTTCATGGATGATATTTCGAAACCCTATATCACCAATGAATGCTGTTGGATGTGGAATCACGCTTGTGGGATGCACGTTTTATGGTTATGTAAGTCACATGCTTTCTCAGCAACAACCTGGAACCCCTAGGACTCCTTGTACACCAAGGAACAAGATGGAGCTCATGATCCCTCTTGTTAACGATAAAGTCGAGGGTAAAGTTTGAACATGCAGCGTGTGATACTGAATACTTTCCAAGCCATATACCAATTGTTAACTCGATATTTCAATTTTGTTAGTGGCTTCACTTTAAGTCATGTTCTAAGTTCTAACTTAAGGATAATTTTTCAAGAATTACATTTAACAAAAGCCCTGTTGGAATATTTTTTCCCCCTCTTTTAAAGTAATCTGCATTGAAGTAATCTCACTAACTATTTCAACAATATAAAATGAAAATAATCAAGAAAATAAAAAAGAGAGTGAAAAAGGATTACATAAAACTTGTCACAACCTACATAAAAACAGATTTATTTTTGCAAGAGGAACAACTATGTATGAGTCTTTTTTGGTGTTTACGAAACATACATATATGTAATGTGTGAGATTGGTTTAACATGTTTTATGTCCCCACAGTTCTTAACTTTTTCAAAACCGACTAAATCATAGATCTCAATATACAAATAAAAAGATTTGGTGGTTATTACAACTGTCCCACCTTGAAACTTAGAAATTTTTGGACAAAATATATAAATATGTGGTAATTCTCGACTCTTATGTTAGCTTTGGGGAAATATAAATTCGTATGTTGACAAGATTTCTTCTTGTTATGACATGAAATTAAAAGTGTTAATTCAAAAGTGAAACTGAAAGAAGCCACGATCTAAATGCTTCTTTAACTTCATGCAAACGCATATTTTTGCTGGAAAGCTGACAAAACTTGCCCATATTCTCTGACATTTTGGAGAGTTTTTTTGCGTAAAACCAAAGTGTGAAATGTGAAGACGAAGAGAACAAAAGTACCATCCCATGATTGATTAGTCGTAAGCTTTGTGAGGAAGTCAAGGCTGTCCACAAAGAACATGTCACCTCCCATCTTTTCCTACATAAGATCATGTGCATCTTTGCGCGTCTTAAAGTTATAATATGCTTTTATTATTTTCCTAAAGCTATAATATATGCTTTTATTATTTTCTCCTTTTTCAATTGTTTGTACCAGTCTTATAGCATATAGTATAATTGATTAGTAGTGAGTGTGACGAGAGATAACGCGGTTTGGGTTTGTGTAGGAAATAGACAGAGTGAGAACAGCTGTATTTTGAAGTCACTCTCTTATCAAGTCTATAGTATCATCATCTTCTCCCACTCTGCTTACTTCACTCTTCCTTCTCATTTCTCACTATCTATTCTTTTCTTTGGATTTTGCTACATTATTTGTCAAATATTAAAATGGAATGCGGTAATAAAAATTTAAAAGAAGATACTATTAATGAAAATAACGGTACAGTTAAGTAAATATATAAAATATTAGAGCAGACATATAAACAAAAATAAGTGGTAGCTTTTCTTTTAGTTATTTGATTGAGAATTTATTAATATTTTTATTTTAAAAAATCTAAATTTTGCATCTATATCTTCAATATATGGTGTAAATAAAACTGACTGTATATCTTTATAAAATAATTAATCAGATGATGTAATCAGACGTAAATGTTAAAAGAATTGACGATTGTAAAAACCTCATGTTTTAATCAAATAACTAACCATCTATGTCTTGGAAATATCGTATATGACTTAACGCGTTAAACATAGCTGTAAACTATAATCTCCTGATGGTGGTGATAGCTACTTATAGTCAATATAGAATAAAAATGGATATCTTAATCTTAAGCAAATTGTTTTCAGAATCACTTCTTGCTCATCAAGTGGCTTCGGACTCCGTACAGCTATATACTAGTCCTAATCCTAGCAATATTGGGTCCACTCGGTATTCGTTGGACTAATATCGATCTTATTGGTAATAATAAAAGTCGTAAAATAAAATATAGACACAAATAGTATAATTGTGAAATTAAGGAGAACTTCTTTCAGTAAAATTGTGGAATAACAGATGATTAAACATAATGTATTTTCCTATAATGGACAAAAGTTTACGTAAGAGTATACATCTGTATATATTTTAAGTTATTACAGAAATATAATATATAAGAAGATGCAAATCTAGCAAAAGGTTAAAAGAAAACCATGTTCAGGTTCATTGTTCGAACTTCGACCACTTAACATGCATGATGCATCCATATTCGAATTAATAATTAGATTCGAGAGATAAAACATAAAAAGAAATTAAATGAGAAAGGAACAAATTTGTATTAATGACTATTGCCAGTTTGCTATGATAAACAAAAAATATAATAAAAAAATATCTGTCATGCACCAAAATGACTCATTCATACATAATAAACCATACTATATCACATTTGACCCTCTTTTAGATTTATGTGAAAAAAATAATATTTCTTCCCTCCTCTCCCATATCAATTTATCTCTATATATAATCTCCTCACCTCACATTAACACTCATCCAAAAATCTCTATCCATCACAACAACAACAATAAGAACTCAAGAACAATCTACGTACTCTCTGATCAATACACACAACAAAAACAAACATTGCCATGGTGAAGCAAGAACCCAAGATCCAAACCATCACCAAGAAGGATATGTCTTTGTCTTCACCTTCCTCTTCGCCTAAGATCAAGAAGAACAAGATTAAGAAGTACAAAGGAGTGAGGATGAGAAGTTGGGGTTCATGGGTGTCTGAGATTAGGGCACCAAATAAAAAGACAAGGATTTGGTTGGGCTCTTACTCAACAGCTGAAGCAGCAGCTAGGGCTTACGATGTTGCACTCTTGTGTCTCAAAGGCCCTCAAGCCAATCTCAACTTCCCTATCTCTGCCTCTTCTCATCTTCTATTAGATGAAAAGACCATTTTGTCCCCTAAATCCATCCAAAGAATAGCTGCTCAAGCTGCCAACAACTCATTTGACCTTCTTGCCCCTTCTTCCTCCACTTCTTCATCAGCAGCCTCGTCACAGTCCGATCATGATCAACATCCTGATGATAATGATGATGGGATGCAATCTTTGATAGGGTCTTTCGTAGACAATCATGTGTCTTTGATGGATCCATCTTCTTCATGGTATGGTAATGAACATAATGGGATGTTCTTCTTCGATGATGGAGCTCCGTTTAATTACTCTCCTCCATTGAACTCGACCACGAATATGGTCGATGGTTACTTCCACGAAGAAGCTGATATTCCACTTTGGAGTTTCAGTTGATCCGACGGTCCAGAATATACATATTTTACTATATACATTGTATTATTTAAAATTCTTTTTATATGTTAATTTATTTATGTCTAACAACAGAATGTTAATTAATCTACCCTTGTCGTAATTATACTTTTTCAAGTTGTTATATCCCAATATTGCAATACATTTGGGAGTTAAGAGGTGGGTAGCCTATGAAGATCACATGAACATTGAACAAGAAGCCTTTTTGTCACTTCTTTGACTTTTTTTCATGTGACTTTTCCTTTAATTAATTTTTATTAATAATAGCGTGTTGTATTATAGCAAAGATAATATATATTTTTGTAGTATGTTTGTCAAATTAATCTGGTGCTCAATATTATGATTTTGTTAATTTTTTCAACTGATTCACGTTATATATGTCAGATGTGTCGAGTAGCTACCAAAATGTAATGATTTTGCAACCCTGCACATTATCTTGCATTGAATTTCTTATTTTGGTAAGTGGTAAACTTAATTATGTACTAGATAATTAACAATCATTGGTTGCAAGATATTGTTGATGATGGTAATGTTAATGATATGATAGTGGTAAAGTTCTTTAGGTGATATACTTAGTTAGATGTGAGCAATTTTTTTCCTAATTCATTAGTTTGTTTGGTTAAATACTATTATGTATAGTACTATATTCAGAGGAATCTCACTGTTTCATATGCCGTGGAAAAGTTTGGTATGGCAAATAATGCACACATGTTTACCAAAAAACAATAATATTAATAATAATGCACCCATTGCTTGGGGAAATTATATGATTCACTATTATCACCACTAGTTCAAACTGATTTTGAATGTTCCAGAGTAATCAATTTAAATTCATGAAAGTAAAACTGGTTGCACTTTTGGTTTATAGTAGCTAATAGTAAGAAACTTTGCCTTATTTTGTAGTAAGCTTTGATAAGACATTGATATTGCTTCAACTTGGAATCTACTTTGGTAGATTGCATAGCAGTTCTTTGTCACAGAAGGGACATCAAGACTCCATTACTCAGGATTATTAAAGCCACTTGACTTGTCTCTTGCTTATCGCTCTTTGGTCATTGTGGGCTTTTAGACCTTCCCCCAATATTAGTAGAGTAAATGGGCTTAGGAATTGCACTGAGTATATAAATAGGTACTTGTTGATCGGGTTCAGTTAGGGCTTTTTATAGAAACTTCTTTAATTTATTTCAGCTTGTAAGCATATGCAATGATCTGGCTTCCGAATTTTATTGGACAACGATGCGATAAGAAAGTTCAAGTTCTCAAATCACGAAATATAGGATTTAATAAGTCACTCGATAGAAAAAAGTAGCAAATAAGAAAACTTGTGAAGATGTTTCTTACGCTCTACTTAGCTAAACTTTTGTTCGATATATATATAAGCAAACAAAAAGGATTTACAACAGAATGAATCATTACGACCATGATTAGAGCACCTCCAACTAAAGTCATTAAGGGGAATCGTTAAAAAAAGAAATAATTAAATAATTAGTGGATTTCATCAATAATTAAAGATTCGATTCTTAAAATTTTTAAATAAAGATCGATTTTTAAGGAATTTTTATACTGTTTATGGGCCCCCGTGACACGTGGCGACTTGCGATTAGTTGATTTTTTTTAAATAAAAAAAATTGAAAAAAAATAAAATAAATAAATAGTTAAGGATCCACAATGCGTAACATCATTGTAGATGATCATAGGATAATATATGGAATGGAGAAAAGTCAATATAGTCGACTGGATTAGGTTCGTGGCTTTGCTCAACCAGATATTTCCTTCTTGTAGTAATCATGATTCTGAAAATTGTGGCGGATCATGAATGGATTATCATTCACTTGGCATATTGTTTTTTTTTTGTAACCACTGAATCAGAAATACTTTAATCATTTTTAATTGTAGAATTAGACAAGGCATTGTTTTGTTGTCTGGTCGCTTTCAAAAATCAGTAAATACCAAACATGCGATGCCGAGCTTTGCAGTCCAAACACTTTTGTATTGAGAAAATAGACTTTCTTAGAAAAAGAAAATTTTGCTTGTAAAATGAAGATAGATGTTTATATACTTGTATAACTGGATTAAAGTTAGGGGGCATATGTTTTGTCTTTAATCAAACCCCGGTTTCCACTTACTTCTACAAAAAAATATTTAATTTTACATATTTTCAAAATAAAAACATCATTATCTATACACATAACCACATTTCAACCAATAGATAAATAGAATGATATATAAAATCAATAAATTTTGCATTGAAACTAAAAAACGATGCTTAGTTTAAAACGAAAATTTTACTCTATAACGACAAGTAATTTGAAATGGAGGTAGTATATATATATGTCATAATCAATGACTCAATGTTTAATGTGTGTTAATCTAGCTGTTGTTATATTGGAGTTTGGAACGATTTCTGATTAATGTAGTGTAGTTAATTGAACTTTAAGCAAACAAGCGTGTTATTAACATTTTTAAATGTTGTTGACAAGATGAGCCAATCAATTAAGCAATTGGGAATATGGCCTAAGAGCATCTCCAAAAGACATTCTATAACTTCAAATATAGAGTTTTTGGCTCTCCAAAAAGAAACTTCAAAATTTCAAATTTGAAGTTTCATATTTTTATTTGTAATTTGGCCCTTATATTTACATATCTTATTTATTATTCTTAAGTATTTTCTTATTTATCATTTTAATCTTTAAAAAATTTATCTCACAAATATTCAAATTCAAATCTATAAATTAAACTTTACCCATAAAATTTTTAAAAAAATTAAAATAAGTTTTATATTATTTTAAAAGTAGAATTAGACAACAAGAATATTATAAAATATACTGAAATATGTGAGCATTACGGAAATAATCTTATGGAATAATGTGGTATTTTATTTGTAGTTTAATATTTAATTATGTATTTCTATTTCTAGTTTTATATTTTAATTTAAAGTTTTATTAATTAATATTATTGTAATTTTTTATATATGTGTTAGTTATTTATAAAAGTTTTATGAATTTTCATTAACTAAAATAAATATGAGGACCATAGTGTAAAATACAAATAATTTTGAAGTTAGTTTTGAAGTTTTGCTTTTGGAGAAGAACACTTTAAAACTTCAAATATAGAGTTTGAGAAACTTCAAAATATAATTCCTTTTTGAAGATGCTCTAATGGCCCATAGAAACTTGACAAACTCTAAATTTTAGGACATCAAGTTGAAAAGGGCTTGACAAACTCTAAATTTTAGGACATCAAGTTGAAAAGGCGACGTGAGTTTATTTGTTTAAATAATGCAAGTTGTAATTATGTTGTCTGCTTGCATGTTTTAGTAAGTAACATACTTAAAAGATAAAAGATCAATGGTCCCCAAAAAAAGTGAAGATAAATTTCAATTAATATTATTGTAAGCATGATGATTGCGTTGGAGAGGTTTACTTGTCAGCTCATATTTTGAATTTCAAATTATGAGAAGTTCGAAAAAACTAAAAATATCGAGCATTGTTTTGAATATGGATACTAGTATGTAGTTAGTATTATATCTATAAAATAGATAAAAGTATCTCACAGAGGTTGAATCTGTAGTTTCTAAACTGGTGATATAGCTAGTAGTATGATAAATCATCTACACTTATTTATTGAACCGTTCTTCTATTCATCGAAAGTTTGGTTTGTGTCAATTATAATTAAGTGGACTCTTCGATGGTGGCTCGAATGCAATCGTTTTAAGTATGTGTAAACCCAAATTTAGAAGACCAAGAAATTATTGAAATAAATCGAAATATATCGAAATTTTCTTCTTTTTGGAGTAGTAATGTTTTATCACAGACGCAACATTTTTCCAAAACCAGACAATTTGTTATATGTAAATTGAACCAAACTGAAGTTTCCAAAATCCAACCCTAGTAACTAGTAAGAGGTGTGCTGAAATAATGGAAGAATTAGCCTCATAATACTGCTATTATTTTGTAACTTGGAAGACGTACTTTGACCATGTTATTAATTTTTTTGTCAGTATGGCACCCCACTAGGCCAACAGTTTCAGCAATCCATGCACTCGTTTAATAGGGAGTACTAATTTTACTAGTTAATTAAATATGCACCCACTAAAATTTTCAAATACATTAAACACACACACAAGTCATAACAATGATTATTCGAGTTAATTTATATTATACTACTACTATTCATCATTTACATTTGAATAAATGTTGCAATCAAGGAGATCAAAGAGGCAGAAACATGCATGACGAAACAAGCATTCCTCTTCTGACTTCTCTCATTTACATTTTTTAGCTTTCGAATCTTAAGATGATAATTTTATTTTGTTCATAGTTAATAGCATACAGTTTTTAATTAAAGTATAGGTAGATTTTTTATACAAAAAAAAGGTTTAGGTCTTAGACCAATAATTGACGACGGGTACGTATGTCTGATGTCTCTATTTACTACGTTATGGAATCTTCATATGCTGTCGACCATTTAAGAAATTAAATTGTGTTCTGTGCATGTATATATATGTTAGACCAGTAACTCTGCTGGGTAGTTAATTTACGTGGAGTGGTTAGCTAAAGTTTGAAAATCAACATTTGAGTCAAAATGCTGTCAGCAAAATTACATGCGGGGCTGTATTAAATAAATATAATTACATGAATATATGTGTAATTTTAAATACATTATAGTAAATTGAATTGCTGTAAAATAGAGATGGCATATCATGTTAACTCGTATGTTTTTACTTTCAGTATTTAGGAATTTCTCACATATTATAGTTTTGAGGAAAAAACTTACAGTATAATTCCATCTATATTATTATGGGCTGATATACAGAGATGTCTACTGGTATTATTCTCTTTTGTGCAGACCAGATTTTTTTTTTTTTGAAACATTATAATTGTTGAGGAAAATTTTGTTTTATCTATTAGTTACAGACCAGATATCTATTATTTTTATTTTAGGAATTTGTCATATATTATAATTGTTGAGGAAAAAATCACACTTTAATATCATCCATATTATTATGGGCTGATATACGGAGATGTCTAGTGGTATTCTTTTTGTGCAGACAAGATTTATATTAAACGTAACTTTTTCTAACATAGAGAAATCAGGATCTCTTTGCCAAAAGGTCTCTTTACAAAAAAAAAAACTTGCTATACAATTGAAGTACAAATATATAACAGATAAATCTTAAAGATAGGATGACAATGGATTCAAACAAAGCTTCTTTGTCAAATGCATCGACCGTGGCATCATATCAAAACAGGAGCATTGAAACTTGGTCATCTTAACGTCGAAAACTAGCTGCTCCTTCATAAATTCGTCCAACGAAACCATTGCATATTTTATCCCATGCATATCATAGTATAAGATGACAAATAGGTTAAGGAGTTAATATGATTTTTCGGTTTAAAAAAATTGAAAAGAAACCACCTCTCATAAATAGAGGACATGGTAAAATTCACTCCCCGAAAAAGAAAGAAGATATAAACAGTCTCTTTAAGAAATAGAGTTTGATAAATCTTAGCCAAGCTTTCTCGAAGAGAAAAACTTTGACTGAACCAAAAATTATTATCAAACAAATAATTTCAGTATAAAGTTTATAACTTACTCAATTATTTTGGGTGAATAAAATCATGAATTAATATGATAGGTCTATTTTAAACTTGTCTTGGAGTATTCTGATGCCAAGGGAGACCAATCCAGCAAGAAACCATGTGATCAGTGGCGTATATAAATTTATAAATATAAGAAAGAGAAAAGGATAAGGATATAAATCATATAAAAGTCCCAAATGATATCCTCAATATATGATGATCGATAAAGACACATGGCTTCTTCCACACTTCTTTTATGCGACGAGACATGGATGCGTCGGATGTGTTATTGTCGACATGCCGTAACCATTATAGTTTTATTTTTGTAGTCCATGTCTATGATTGATCAACTAGTTTCAAATTCTCATCCATATCCATATTAATATAACTAAGTACCTACACGTTGCTATCACATATAATACAAATTTTCAATGTAACAAAAAGAAACCGATTTCAAATTTGCCTTTTCAGTGAAGCCAACACATAAAGTTTATTAAAAATAGGAAAGGGTTTATGAATCACAAATACAGTGTTGTGATTTAAACTAACAGAGACCATAAGTATGTTGTGGTATCAATCAATGCAATAGAGACTGTCTGGATCACGACAGTGACTTATATTAGTTTAATCGATTAAGTTTTGGGGAATCACAAGCTTGGCGACATGTCAGTGATCTAGATCAAGATCATAATATCAATCAACATCGCTCCTTTCCAAAGATTCTATTAAAACCAAGTAAAAAGCTCCCTCGTCAAGAAAAGATAGACACCATCTTCTTTGCTATTTACAGTTTTTGTTACATGGAAACTTACTCTGGTAAAAACCTCTGAAACAAGCTTCCACTATTATAGCTCAATCAGGGTTACACAGAGGGAGAAAAAAACAACAACAACAAAAGGAAAATTTACACTTTCACCAAAGTTTTCAACTTTGACAAAAGTTACCATCCATCTGATTCTGAACTGCTTTTACTGCAGCCACTCTTGCAGCCGTTGCAGCCTTGTTAGCTGCTGCCACGGCTCGGCTAACTTGTTCATCTACTCGTCTCCGATTCACTGCCTTCTTGGCTGTGTCTCTAGCAGCCTGAACCGCTCTGCGAACCGGCTCGCTTGTAGGATGAAGAAACCTTACAAGTTTCCCTGAATCCCACTCACCGGACTTAGCATCACCGGTTCTAAACGAGTAAGCACCATAACCTTGCTTACGACCTTCATGCCACGCTCCTTCATAACAATGACCATTAGCAAAACGATACACACCAAACCCATGGATCTTGTCTCCAAAGTACTCTCCTGCATAACAATCTCCATTCCTACACAACACAAACACATAAAGATTTTCTTTAAAAACAGTTTCAACAAATTTAAAATTGGTGTTCTAAAAACCGGTCTAGCCGGAGATAACAAATTGGCCGAAACGATTTTCTTAAATAAAATATCAGTCTAGCCGCACCTACACACTAATTCCCGGTACGCTAGTTTCCGATAAAACGCCTAGCGGTTTCTTGAACATTGGTTAAAATCATTTATTTACCTGAAATGGTAAGATCCAAGCCCATGTTTGACACCAAATCTTGATTCACCAACATAAGAGCTACCATCAGCACAAGACTGAACACCAAAGCCATGGCTTTGACCATTTAGCCACTCACCAGAGTAGCAATCACCAGTGTAGAATCTGTAAACTCCATAACCATGTCTAAGACCTTGCCTATACTGACCTTTGTATCTACTTCCTCTAGCCCAGCTCTCGATCCCATGACCATCGTATCTCCCATCGACCCAATCACCTTCGTATCTTCCCCTCACGAAGTAGTAGTACACACCACTCCCGTTGCACTTCCCTTTGTGAAACTCTCCTTCGTAGAAGTCTCCATTGCTGTAGAACTGAACACCTTCTTTCACAAACGGTTTGATCTTCTTCTCCGGTTTGGATTCGGTATCGCCGATGTACCACTGTACCGGTTTAGACCGGTTCTTGCTATGAAAGCCTAAGCTTTTGGTGATTAAGACTATGGTTTGGTTGAGGTGAGCGATGTTCTTGGAGGCGAAGAAGAGAGCGACGGCGACGAAGATCAGAGATAAGAGGAGGTTCTCGGAGGTGAGAAGCTCATCGGATTGGGAGAACACGACGAGGAAGAAGAAAGAAGAGAGGCTGAGGAATGAGAGAGACACCATGGTGAAGGCTAGACCCGGGTTGATTCGGGTTAACCCGGTTCGAGGACTTGACCCGAATGGTTTAACCGGTTTTCTTCTCTGCTTCTCCTCTTTCTCTCCGGCTTCTAGATCTTGTGTCTGGTGAGAGACTTCGCTGGCGATTACACTTAAGTTCTGAAAAGACGATCTTACCATCGACGGTGACCGGAGCAACGATGACTGTGTCCTCGTCAGCTTCGCTTGTTGTTGTCCTTCCATCTCTTCGGAAAATTCGAACACAGTTAAAACACGATCAGGAAACGAGAGACTCTGTTCATAACCGAACTTCTCTGTTTCTCCGGCGAGAATACACTAACCGCCGCGTCACCGCCGTACCAAGCATCCCCAACGAGATGGATATAGATCCGTAACTACACAAAACTTTCGAGAATCGGTGATTTTTTTGTTCTTCTCGTTTTATCAATTTTCCGGTACCGGAGAAATTTAACGGCGAAGCTAACTATGTTTATAGAGAGAGAGAGACAAGAGAGGAGAACTGAACCGGTTTGGTCTGATTTTAAAGGAAAGAGAGATGAAAGTAGATTTAGTGTTGACCGTTGGATTAACATCTGACGGTTGATTTACCAAAGAGTTTAAGGATAGCCGTTGGATGAGAGGGTCCCCGGTCATGACGGGAATATATTGGTCGACGGGTACGGTTTTTTAGCTTGACTGCTGCAAAGCTGCCACGTGCCACCACACACACTGTATAAAAATACTGATTATCAAAAACAATAAGGCCTAATAAATCACACATAACGCCAGCTGTACAGTGTATATGCTTTGTTTTGGTTTAATAATTTAATAAAAATACTAGTTAATACTTAATCATAAATCTATAAAGATTTGTATTAAATCTTTTTTTCCTAAGTATAAACTAATAATAGTTTACAAATATAATTATTATCATTACATATATGTTGATACCTTTTTAATATGTTATTCTTAATTAATAAATATATAAATTAATTTGACTAATTTGGAGTTGAAAACAAAATTCGGATAGATTTTCCTCTTCCAGCTAAAGTAAAATTAGATCAATTTGATTATCTAAAAACTTATAATAAACATTTCATTATCAAACTTTATAATAAAAATACATAGCACAAAGTCACCACCAGTCCACAATTATGGCTCTACTATTCAAGCATATATACAATAGTGTATTGTCAACTTATGTGTATATAACATTCAACAACATAGCTGAATTCATTTTATTTTTGGTAAGAAATATGGTGGGTGATCTGCCAGCAGGATGGTTGAAATCGATTCATTACTAACTATATACACGGAATTGCTTTTTCTTCAAAAGAAATTTAATGGCGAAGAAAATAATAAGAAGGTTGGACTTGGATCAAATCAAACTTATTGTGAACAAACAGATTCTCACCAAACATACCGTTTGGTGTTAGGAAGTGTGTATATAAATGAATAAACTTTGGTTGTTCTGTAAAATGATAAATTGGAAAAATAGCTATATATATTTGGTTGTTAATTATAGTTAGATGAAACGACATAGAGAAGCCAACGATATATTTTCGCACTTGTCAAAATCACACACCAATAGGATAGTTGTCACGATATTTTCCATTTGATCCCATAAGTTTATAAATGACAAAAGTTTTTTTTGGTACACATGATAAAGTTTTTTGAACATTTTTTACGATGATTTGATACACATGATAAAGTTTTTTTGAACATTTTTTACGACTATTTGGTACACATGATAAAGTTTTTTTGAACATTTTTTACGACGATTTGGTACACATGATAAAGTTGATAATGAGAACATGAGGTCGTATATACTATATTGATAGAAAAGAATCAATATCCTTGTACTGTTGTAGAAGTTAAAAATATTACTTTACTTTTTGTGTTTGTGTCCAAGGCTAAGATAAGAGATCCCTAAGCCATGAGAACTAATACGTATAAGGCAAAATTCATGCATTGCTATATTTTCACTAAGTATAGTTTCGACGATGAAATAGTATTGCGGTCGGTGAAATAAAGTGTGGTTAACTGTTAAGTATAATCGATGTTGATAATATTGAAGACGGCTGTATTTTATTTAGCCAAATTTGAAAAACTCATTAATAAAAATATGATAGCAATAATATTTTATTGAAAATGTTATTTGCATTTAGCCAATAATAAGTACTTGGATATGATAAATAAATACACAATATGACAATAATAATGGTGATCAATCTGGTTAGTTAAAGAGCTACGATTCAAAGCCTTAACTACACTACGATTTTAATCATTATTGGCCTGAAAATGTTTTCAATGATAATAAAAACCAACTTTTTACAATCTTGAACATTAATTCTTTTTATCATTTATTAAATTGCAATCTAATCAAATTATACCCAACGTTTACAAAAAATGTTTAGAGATTTAATCATGCAAAAAGATATGAAGTAAAATGGGAATGGTATTTATAGTGTTTCTGAACTGAATGCCATTTGGCCGATGTCTCATCTGATTCTCGTCTTTGGGAGTGGAGAATTGCTCGGTGTAGAGTTTATCCAACTTCAGGATACTACTGTTGTTCGAAACGGCGTTTTCGTTACATTGAACTTGGTATTTGGGCAATTCGTTTGTTTGTTCTTCTTATTGGTCCTCATATGATCTGATCCTCTAACGAGTACCACTTCTATCAGCTCGCTCTCTCTGGACCTTTTTCACTTTCTACAGTAGTTAATGCATTTGAACTTTGTTTCTTTGTTTTTAATGCGTTTGAACTCTGTTTTTGCATTTTAATCAAAACCTTTCGCAGTATCATGATATGTTAAAAACTTTTGCTTCTGTCTTTGAGCAATTAGTCTAAATTACATTGATGAAAAAAAAAATGCACAATCATTGTGCATTTCTTTTCATTTATTTGATTAACCTGATCATTATGAATTTCGATAATTTCTTCCATGTCTTTCTTACCTACAAAGGATACAACAAGAAACAAACATATTTAGGGCTTTGACATAATTTCATATATAAATATAGAGGTTTTGTTTTATTGTTAACTTTAACAACTACGAAACACTAGCAATAAACTTTTGACAAATTATACACAACCTAAACGAAATGGTGAAGACTTTTGCATATGCGCAAACTTCTAACATCCATCATGAAAGGCGTGAAAGGTAAAAAAACGCATGTTACTTATCAATATCATGCATGATCTATTTAACAACTGATCTAGTTTCACTTCCCTCGCTTGATGTTATGCAAAAAAAAAAATATATATATATATATATATGGTTACTTGTTCAGCCTCAGTAATCAAAAGCGACAATAGGTTACTCACGACGTGATCAGTATTGGAAAATTCATTATCAAGAGTTTAATATAAAAAAATATAATCGGCTGTAAGTCTTTCAAGCCTTTATTCCAACAACGACTCTGTAATGCAATAATTTCAACGGAGAAAAATAAACTGAATTTGGATGAATTCGGCCCAATCTTTTAAAAGCCCAATAGTTGAATTTCAGGCAATTAACCAAATAATTGTGATAAAAAAGCCCATATCAGGAGAAATGTGGATTCACTCCACTCAAAAGAACCACAACAAGCTATACAATTCGGTTCGTTAGTGTCAGGGTAACAGAATTAATCAGACGCTATTAAGTTACTCTGCGGGTCTTACCCGACCCGAGTCATCGATTAGTAGTCCACTCCAAGTCGGCTATGACCTTTGACTGCCTCTAATCATTAGAAAAAAGAGAGGAAACACAGTTTTATTGTTTGGTGCTTGATTATGATATTGATTCTTGTGATCTACGAGTCATAGCTTTATCACTGAGTCATTTGTTATGCAGCAACTTAAGTCACTTAACCAGGGTATTATTTTTCACAATAATACTGTTACGTGCTTGTTCCTTATATGTTATGAAAACAAAGAAGAAAGATTTTGATGATATGCAAGATATATCATAAATCCAACAAAATAAAACATAACACAAATTAAGTATATATATATATATATATATATATATACTTAAATACGAATTATTATACTAATGAACTTATATGTAAAATATGATTTATGATTTCATCCAACAATCTCCGCAATGAAGACGCAAGAGCATAGATAGGCAGATATGAGAAGACACAGTCCTTGAACTAGGGAGAAAGCAGAAAGCAACGAAGAAGGACAAAGCCCAACAACAACGGCGCACACTGCCGCAAACGACATGAAGAGAAGAGCGACCATCACAATCATGAAAGTGACTTTTTCACAAACTTCACTTGTTCCGTGACCTACACGTTTCCCTACTTGTACTAACGCTGCCGCGACAGCCAACGCAAACGCTGAGTTGCTGAACGCCCAAAAGATCTTTGTTGCTACTTTGTTGACTCGAAACTCAGCTTCTGTCGTTGCTGGTGTTGGATTTGATGCGTTGAGATTAGTTGGTGGTGCAAGTATTGGTCCGAGTGTGTTGAACATGACGATGATGGCGATTATCATAGTGGGAGCTGCTCGACGGTTGTAACGACCACCCTCATCCATTTCTTACTTGAGAAATTTCTTTGATGAAATATTTAGGAGAAAACTTTATGATATGTCGTAAGCTAAGAGGAATAGGGTTTATCAAGGTTATTTAACAATAGTTGAAAAATTTAACGTGGTTAAGAATATGAGGTTGTCTTTGGTGTAATACTTTCCAAATATAGCTAGTGTGGTTTGTACATACTCATTGAGTCATTACATGTTCTATGTTGGCTTTTAAAGAGCGTGTTTCTAGTTTTCTATCAATGCCAATTGCTTTATTTAATTATGTGTAGGATTGGTTACTGAACTTCTGGTTACATGTTTAGTTACGTTTTCCAACTAATATTATATGCAGTGTTATACCATTTCCCAAATGAATAATTCTGAAATCAATTGTCAAAAGTATTGAAAATGAAGTCTAGAAATTAACACTTTTCTTTATAGATGCAACAATATATTTTTTTTTCTTTTCTTTAGGTATGCAGAGTATCAAGAACTGTTAATCTTCACTTATATTGACCATACTGGTCAGAAAAAGGCATTCCACTCATAGAAGACGAAGATCCACCACCACCAGTAGTTACATCCTGACCCGACCCGTTTGGGTTGTACCATCCACCACCACCCATAACCATAGACTGATCCAACGTACCATGACCATAAGG
This sequence comes from Moricandia arvensis, assembly GCA_905132765.1. Lineage (NCBI taxonomy): Eukaryota > Viridiplantae > Streptophyta > Magnoliopsida > Brassicales > Brassicaceae > Moricandia > Moricandia arvensis. The sequence continues at coordinate 28,818 of CAJHQP010001932.1, forward strand.
ACCCGGAGGAGGTGGGCCATGAGGTAGTGGACTTTGCGGGGTGGGCCATAAGGTAGTGGACCATGCGGTGTTGAGCCATGAAGTGGTGGACCGTTAAACCCCGGAGTAGGTAGGCCATGCGTTTGTGGGCCATATGGTAGTGGGCCAAGAGGTGGTGGGCCATGATGTGGTGGATCGTGAAATCCAATACCACTTCCTCAATAGGCCAGGTCAAACGACGATGACTCACCTCTAAGTGAACACCCACGACGGTCTCGGGCATACGGTACGTCGCTCAGATTGGCAAATATCGTTAGATTCAGAGGTCACAAACCTAATATACTCCGTGACGCATCGTTGAATATTTGCTTTGGCCTCTTCAGAGATTGTGGCTTGCATGATCCTTGTGACGTTTGCGCGTGGCAGGTAGGGGTCTTCTTCAGGAAGCATACTTGGTTCTTGCTGCAGGCACGCCACTCTTGTTCTTGTCATTGTTGGAGCTGCTCATTGTCGGGTTTGAGTTGCTGTACCGGTCCAAATGCAATCCTGTCTCGTGAATAATTCTTAATTAAAAAGGAAGCGTATCAAGAGAGAACCTGATGTTCTTTGGAATACCAAGTGAAATCGAAATCAAGTGGATTCAAGTAACCAGAATCAGAATGACTTGGGAAGGTTTTCATCTCCATCTGTTGGATCTGTTCGGTGGATGGATTTGAAGTTTCCAACGTATTGTACACCAATGATTTGGTGTTGTTCGTTGCACGTTTTTTTTCAAGCGCTTTCACATACATCACTAGTTGCATCTTTCAACGTGTTCAAACATTGGTTTGGAACACAATGCTTAATACAAACGTCTAACGTGTTAAAGTGAGATGTTTTGTGCCATAAACGTCTAACATTGCAATCACGAGGAGGCTGCATATTTTATTCAATATAATGGATACATAATCTTTACCTGGTTAGGATCACATTCTCTTAAAAGAGGTTTTAAGCCTAACTAATCTTCCAGATGAGTTTAACCAATTTAAAGTCTACTAGCTGGATATTCTTATGTGCCCAAAGCATAGCGCATTCAACGTATCAGAAAAGGTGTTCCTAGTGAGAATTGAACTCGAAAAGAGAGTGGTTTTACTACTTGTCCTCAAGTTTTTCACTACTAGACTCATAGTAAGCATAATTGTGATAACATATAGTAGAATCCAACATTTTATCTTTGAAGCAGACTATGAATCTAATGGTTGAATTAAAATATGTTTGTGCTTATACATAAAACGTGTTACTCAAGCATCGACATGTGTAGTCTGAACTAAAGACTAGTCTCGCGCCTAATATAGCCGGAATCGCTTTCATTTGGTGTGGCGGATCAATGATTACGCGCAAACAAAAACAAAACAAAGTCTCCTAATTTGTGACGGTAGCTTTGACAGGTGGTACACTCACAAGTTTTGATGATGTGGTCGCAATCTTGGCCGGCGAACATTTTCTCAATGTGTCACCGTCTATGTCGTGGATGCTACGACATATTAAAGATGGGCCGTGACAGCCCAATAGTATAAACACAGGACCCACTTTGTGTGCCAGCTTAGTTCTATTGGTCCAACTGTAAAAGGAGCTTTTTGTCTTCTTCCCCTTCCCGTTCCTACTCTTGATTAAAATGAAAAGGACCTTATTTATTTATTTTTAACAACGTCGACTTAGTTCTAGCCATGCATTCTTCAAAAAAATAAAACCATGCTGGTCATACATATAAATAAACATATTGATAATAGACATATGAGAACATTGAATCTGTACTCTTTTTATCAAAAAAGAATCTGTATACTTTTTAAAAGAAGAAATAAACATCGAATGTGTACAAGTATCTCTCCTGCATTTCTCAGCCAATTAAACATGTAATACTGTAGTTTGTATATAATGAAAAGCTACTGATGAAAGATATATTGCATCTGACAAATTTATTCATGTTTGTTAAAGTTCCAACAAAAATGTATTTGTGTTTACGTGTTTTATTATTGTGGTGGTGAGGAGGGTGCAGAACATAGGTTGCATTATTAAGTGTTTTGTTAGTGTCATTTCAAACATAAAATTAACATTTTGGCTAGAGATTATGGTATACTTTAGAGTGCATCAAATGTCAAAAAAAAGTTTTGATATATATGCCCCGATTAATGTTTTAATCTAATTTTGAAAATAAGGTAGCCTTTATAAAAATCATAACGCCTGATGAAAAGTTTATTTCACCTAAACACCGTCACAGTCAATATATTAGCCAACTTTTTTCATCATCAGAAACAAGCAACCCACACAAGTTTCAAAAAAAAAACAAGCAACCAACACTGTCACAACTTATTGACAGTCTTCCTCTAGGTACTTTTAATTAACCCAAGTTGTCAGTAGAGTGACTTTAAATAAAATCACGAGTAATTAATTAGTTAGCTCAACCAAATAAAAATTAAAGAAAAGTTCAAACTAATTAATGAGTGGTCACTTGATTTAAGGAAATGGGCATGCATTAAATAAATGATCGCGAAGAATCGCAAAAAGGTCGTGGGCTTTTTTAGGTTTAGTGATTTGAAAGCATAGTAGAGTTTACATTAGGCTTCGAGCATAGTATCGAAGAGTAATGATTTTGCCACGAGGTGTCTTGAATACGGAATAGGGATAGTATGGCGTTCAATACCTTTCTCATAATGACGTATGGATGGGAAAAATACCTTCAGCCATACACTCTCCCTTTCTCGATATATTTCTATATTCATTGAGTTCTCTTGACACAAAAATAACTTATAGTATTAGCTTAAGTACTAAAAGAAGACCGAACTATGTAAACCCTTGTTACAGAAGGACTAACAACGAAACGAACATATAAGAGCATCTGCAATGCAATGGTGTTACCCATTGCGGATCCTTAACTATTATTTTTTATTATTTTTTTTTTCATTTTCAGATTATTAAAAAAAAAAAAATTTAACTAATCGCGGGCCGCCACGTGTCGCGGGGGCTCGCGAACAGTGTAAGGATTCCCTAAGGATCGATCCTTAGTGAGGAGTTTTAAGGATCGAATTCTTAACTATTCATGGGATCCACTAATTATTTAATTATTTTTTTCTTAAGGACTCCCCCTAAGGACCTTGCGTTGCGGGTGCTCTAACAAGTTTTCCTATTAAAGAAACATAATACAAGTGTAGAACATATAGCTCTACAAAACAAACGTTAAAAGGTGATTTAAAGTTGATATAATAAATATCAAATTCGAATTAAGTGTTTTAGAACATTTTGAGTGATCATTGAAATACTTTTTTCCTTTCCAAAGGAAAAAAAAAGCAACCTGAGATTGCGTCTACGTCCCTCAAAAATTTTATTTTTAGGATAATGCAACTGTATGATATTTTATACAAAATTTCAAAAGGTGATTAAATGCATTTGATCATGCTCCGACCACCACAGGTCCACAGGTAAAGTCGCTACGCGTACCTATAATACCATCTTAGAAGTAAATAATTAGTGGTGTATTAGGTGTGTGCTTATAACATTTCTATACGTGTGCACTACGAAGTTTACTTGCACGGTTGCATCCTAGTTTTTATGATGTTATGGTTTATGGCAGCACAATCATATCCTATTTACCACTTCAATTCAAAGCACTCGGACAGTGTGAAACACTCTACCGAAGATAAGGTTGTACTATTTCAAATCAAAGCACTCAGACAATATGAAACACTAGTCCGTAGAAAAGGTATAATTTTTTTTGATAACCGTGGTATGATCCAAAAAAATTTCTAAACTCAAGGATTAAACACCACGAGATTCGCAAAATCCACATTTTTTTACTATTCAGACGTTCAAAGTAGCCAGACTCGAATCTAGATAGCGGTGGTACTCACAATTGTGAGCTCTTTACCACAAGAGTTGAAGGTTCTAGTTAAATAAAATATACATGTATTATATATTTGGAAAAAACAAGATCTAGGTCATGTGATTAGTATGAATATGTATTTTATTATTCCAAAATTTTGAATATCTGTATTTATTTATTACAAAATCTATGTTACTCAAACTCTATATATATATATATATATATATATATTTAAAATCACTATATAATGTTTAAGGAATTTAAGGTGTACTATAATTTGACTTAGGTCATGTTTATCCACGGTTTTTTAGGGTGAAATTCTTAACTTAATTTTATTTTTATTTTTTAAAAATTCTTTAGTTAAGAGACGGCCCTTAAGCATCTTATTTCAGAGACGGCTCTTAAACCTCTTATTTAATAGACGGTTCTTAGATTTTCTTAGTTAAAAATTTTAAAAAAAACATATTTTTAAAAAATTAAAAATCTTTACTAAAAACCTTCAATAAATATGCTTTTAGTTTTTACAAAGCACGAAAACAGGAAGAAGCAACTAAATAAAGTCACTAACTATTTGAGAGGGAGCACTATTTTTCAAAAGTCACTGTGAAACTGTGACTTTAAAAAAATAATCAAGTAATTCTAGAAACTTTATACTTTACTAATAAAATGCCAATTTGGGTTTATAGGGAATTGCTAAGGTTCTAGTTTAATTGAATAGTGACAATTTCTATATAACTACAAGCTTCATGATCTGTCACTATCCATATGGGAATATGAAACCTGCTTAGAATAACAAAATCGGAATAATGTAAAGTTGAATTAATTAAATCAATTCTAAAGTAGAAAGAGACAAGGAATATAGAATCAAAACTCACCACTAAGCCAGCGATCATCTAATCACAGAAGAGAACAAATCTTTTTTTATAAATAATAATAATAATACACAATCACCTGGAAATTCGCTTCCTAATCAAGATATCTCGATAATCCTCATCATAATCATTTTTATTCTCTTTATAAAAATAAAAATAAATTATCAGATGACAGAGGTAGACCATAAATAATCATTTGGTCTTCTACGTGGGTTTACGTATGGGGACGTATAGCCCCATACACACACATCGCTTTATAAATCATACAAAGACAAATCCAAAACAATCTCGAGTGTATTCTGTTTACACACGAAACACTACGTCGTCGTTTTACTCCATTACTACGACGTCGTTTACTTTGTTTTATTTATATATGAAGCGTAATTATATAATAATATTGTGGTTTATTTTTGCGGGCTGGTGGGCTTTTTATGTCCGCTTCCCAATGGTTTCCTCTCTCTACTTTATTTTAATTACAAAACTTTTTTTATAAAATTAAAAATTCTGAGTGTTTTATTTTGCTATCTCTCCTCTGCCTCTGTTCCCTCTCTCTCTCTCTCTTCTTTCTCTTTTCGATGTTTTTGTTCTCTTTTTACGTTCTGTGTATCGTTCTGTATCGAATCGGGTTTGCTCTCAGATTTGGAAACTTGTGAATCTAATCAACAATCCCTATATCGCTTCCTTCTCTCTCTCTCCGGTCATTTCCGGTTTAAGCTTCGTCGGAGAATGTGCGTTAACCGTAATCCGAGAAACAGTTAAAACCCTAGATTCAAAAACCAAACCAAACCAACGGCCATTTTCGGAGATTGAAAGGTTCTCACTGATGAGTAGATGATGCAAGAATCGCTTCACAGCGAAGCAGAAGAAGAAGCTAGTGAAGTGTTACTACTAAACGGCGTCGTTGACAAGTCACGAAGAGACGATTCATTGCCGTTAGCTAAACCTCCTCCGATGACGAGATCGAGATCTCAAGTCGCCACGCGGCGCGTGACTCCCACGCCACCGCTGGAGATCGAGAAGCCTCTCCCGAACGGAGATCTCTACATCGGGAGCTTCTCCGGCGGGTTTCCCCACGGATCCGGGAAGTATCTGTGGAGAGACGGGTGCATGTACGAAGGGGACTGGAAACGAGGGAAAGCCTCGGGGAAAGGGAAGTTCTCGTGGCCTAGCGGAGCTACCTACGAAGGGGAATTCAAATCGGGAAGGATGGAAGGTTTCGGGACGTTCACCGGCGCCGACGGAGATACTTACCGAGGAACGTGGGTTGCTGATCGGAAACACGGGCACGGGCAAAAGCGTTACGCCAACGGAGATTTCTACGAAGGGACGTGGAGGAGGAACTTGCAAGACGGTAGAGGAAGGTACGTTTGGAGAAACGGGAATCAGTACACCGGAGAATGGCGCGGCGGAGTTATCTCCGGGAAGGGGTTGCTGGTGTGGCCTAACGGGAATCGTTACGAAGGTCAGTGGGAGAATGGTGTGCCGAGAGGGAGTGGTGTGTTTACTTGTATTGATGGGACTTCCTGCGTTGGGGCTTGGAATCAGAGTAATGTTATGAGGAGTTTCTTTGATGGGGTTGAGAAGAAGGGGTTGGTTGTGGCGACGAGGAAGAGGTCTTCTGTTGATAGTGGAGGTGGGAGTTTAGGTGGGGAGAAGATTTTCCCCAGGATATGTATTTGGGAGTCTGATGGAGAAGCTGGAGATATCACTTGTGATATTGTTGATAACGTTGAGGCGTCGATGATTTATAGAGATAGACTCTCTGTTGATCGTGTTCGTCAGTTTAAGAAGAACCCTTGTTGGTTTAACGGTGAGGCCAAGAAGGCTGGAGAGACTATATCTAAAGGGCATAAGAAGTATGATTTGATGCTGAATTTGCAGTTGGGAATCAGGTAAAAGTTTGTAACTTTGGTGGAAATTGGAAGGTTGATTATGGTGTGAGTTAATGAAAAAGTTGTGATTTTGTGATTAGGTACTCTGTTGGGAAACATGCGTCGATTGTTAGAGAGCTTAAGCAGACTGATTTCGATCCAAAGGAGAAGTTTTGGACAAGGTTTCCGCCGGAAGGTACTAAGACTACGCCGCCGCATCAGTCAGTTGATTTCCGGTGGAAGGATTATTGCCCTTTGGTGTTCAGGTATCTTTCTCGAACGTGTTTTGATTTAGCAAGTTGCTGAGTTATGTTTTAGGTTTGCTGATGTGTCTTTACCCGAGTCATTGGGTTTAGTTGATAAGTTTGTATGTTGAAGTGTGTTCCTTTTTGTGGCAATTTTGTTTGTAGACGTCTCAGGGATCATTTCCAAGTGGATCCAGCTGAGTATATGTTAGCCATATGTGGAAACGAGGCTCTTAGGGAGTTATCTTCACCTGGAAAGAGTGGAAGCTTCTTTTACCTAACGCAAGATGATAGGTTTATGATCAAGACAGTGAAGAAATCGGAAGTCAAGGTTAGTACTTAGTTGTTGCCGTCTTGTTTTTTATTTTATTTTTTTGACCCTTCTCTTGTCATGCTTGTCATTCTTGATTTACTTTAGTAGCGGTTGGGACACCTTTTTGTTTGTTTCTTTCTTTGCTTTCACATTTACTTTGTTAATCATAAACTCCACTAACTCCGTGATTAGCTAAATAAAATTTGACCTGAAGCTTTTTGTCTTCTTTTGTTTAGGTGCTTCTGAGAATGCTTCCAAGTTACTACAAACATGTCTGTCAATATGAAAACTCCCTCGTGACTAGATTCTACGGTGTTCATTGTGTAAAACCCGTTGGTGGCCAGAAGGTAATGTGTTGTTTCATCTAATGCTTTAATTGGTCTTTCTTTTTTCAGAAAATTTACCATATTATGTTTACTATTTTATCAGATTCGGTTTATCGTCATGGGAAACTTGTTCTGCTCCGAGTATAGAATCCAGAGACGGTTTGATCTCAAAGGGTCTTCCCATGGAAGGAGTACAGCAAAGCCTGAAGGGGAGATTGATGAGACCACGACTCTAAAGGACCTTGATCTCAATTTTGCTTTCCGTCTTCAGAGAAACTGGTATCAAGAGCTTATGAAGTAAGCTCCATGCTTACTCTATTTTTTTGCTTATGACACTTACCTATCCAGAGTATCCATCTGATCGGTAATACATGATCAGGCAAATAAAACGCGACTGTGAGTTCTTGGAAGCGGAAAGAATAATGGATTATAGCCTTTTAGTTGGTGTTCACTTCCGTGATGACAACACAGGAGAAAAGATGGGGCTTTCTCCATTCGTTTTGAGATCTGGTAATTTTTCTAGACATTATTCTCTATCTGTGTCCCCTAATTGAAGTCAGACTCATGTCAAAATCTTGTGCAGGTAGGATAGATTCATATCAGAATGAGAAATTTATGCGTGGTTGCCGCTTCCTAGAGGCTGAACTTCAAGACATGGACCGTATTTTAGCTGGCAGGTAACATAAACATTCATATCTTGAAAATCATTTATCCGGGTTTCCATTGTTTAATGTTAAGAAGTTGACTTGACAGAAGAGGCTTTTTTTGCATTCATATAGCCTTTCGATTATTACAGAGACATGTGGAGTGGTTGAGATTCAATTCCGGATTAGTAGTAATGAATGTAGCAATGATAGTGAGGTGTGAAACATATCATGTGGTCCTGTCTGCTCAATCTGTTTTCTTTTTAACAGGAAACCATCAATAAGATTAGGTGCAAACATGCCAGCAAGAGCGGAACGAATGGCCAGAAGAAGCGACTTTGATCAGTATACATCAGGAGGTGGAGCTAACTATCCATCTCACGGTGAGATGTATGAAGTGGTTCTCTACTTTGGAGTCATTGACATCTTGCAAGACTACGACATAACCAAAAAGATTGAGCATGCTTACAAGTCGTTACAAGCCGATCCTGCTTCAATCTCAGCGGTTGATCCTAAACTCTATTCCAAGAGGTTCAGAGATTTCATCAGTAGGATCTTCATCGAAGACGGCTAGAGAATGATGATCTGAGAAAGGCTTATAAGGATTTAACTAACATTCTCGGCTTCTTGAGATGGGATCATGCGCCAAGCAGGATTAAAAAAAGGTAATCTCAAAGAGAGAAGAATGCTACTCGGAGTTTTTAATTTATTTCTTTTTGAGATAATTAGTCAAAAAGTTTTGGGGGTTGGGGGAAGCTTTATCTATTTTTGTGGTGAGCGATATATTTGTATATGTGAATACAGATTGTGAAGGTTTAGTACATAGAAATTACAATGGTAATCAAAAATGAAATTGGGGTTTTGGTAAATTCAGAAGATGTGGAATAATATAAGTGTACAACAAGTCACATAAAAGAATTGTTTTAAAGAAAAGAAGAAAAAGTTTATCCCATTATTTTAGTTAATCTCATGGGATGCTTCTTTAACCATCTAAAGTCAAGGGATCCACATGTCTTTTAATGAATAAAGATCGTTATAATACAACTTTACCACTTTATATTTTATGTTGAACATTAATTTGAAATTAAAATCAGTTTGATCTCTGTAACCACAGTAATTCAAAATAGTTTAATGTGGTCAAAGAAGGGAAGAGTTGAATTGGGGTTAGTTTTATGAAAAGCAGAGAAAGCTAAACGAGAACACCCACACATGTCTTTTCCTTTCATTCTCTCTCTTTACCAAATCTTTTCAAAAAATGTGTCTTCTCTTCAATCTTTCAAGTCTCATTTTCCAATCTAATCAACAATCCACATTGCATTGCCAACAATTCTCTAAATTTTCTAAGTTCCTTTTTTCTAAAAAGACTAACATAGTATATTGTATTTTAGTTATCTTGAAAAGTATGTTTTACAATGAAAGAAATTGTATAGGTTTTCGTACAACTGTTTATGAAGTAAACAACTATCCTTTCTCTTTAGTTTAATATCCCATAGTCCACATAATTGCTTTCATTGGTGATAATAAATAACCTTTGTTACAAAAGAAACTGTTGATGTACATTAGGAAATGTTTAACTTATAGGCATGAGCCACATGACATCCTATTCACACATCCACTAGATGTTAAAAGCTGACATACTATCTAACAACTACAATGCCTAGATATTATTAGATTACACCAATTTGGAATTTGAAATCAGTAAACAAGATGAAATCCTACCAATAGTGTAGAGAGAGAGACTCAAAGTCAAAAAGTGACAAAATAATTAAATGTTCAAGTAATTGGTTTAAGCCCAATTAACTAACATGTCATCATCTTCCCATTCACTCTTATCCTAGTGTCCTAGGACAAAGTTTAGTTCGCCCTGACATATCATATGTATTTGTATTATTGGTCAAAAGTTTAGTTCTTAACTAACAATAAACATTGGGACTGACTTTTATTTTTCCTTTTTTAAAGACTCATAAGTAGTAGAAAAGAAAAGAAACAGACCCATAAGCTATAAACGGAGATAAATTCTCAAGAAACTTTAGAGCTTTGCACAAATCATTGATGATATGATTTGTTTCAACATCTAACCATTTGAAATGAGTATATTAATTGAGACACTATTTCATTTTGAGAAAAAACGGCCAGCAGAAAAGATTAATGTCTGATTAAACTTATGTGATGACTGATGATGGATGCTTTAAAGGATTATATAGATCACACGTAAGTTTATTTAGGCAATAAAACGAAACGAGTTTGATTTCTTTATTAGTATTTTTCTTGATTTTATTATTAAAAATATAAGTGATATTGTTCTCCACTAGTTTTCCATGTTGAAGAATTATAATAGAAAAAGGACAGAGGGTTGAGAGAGTAGGCTGAGTACCACTAGGTGTCTGTCAAATCGTTGCATGCCTAATATTCCCTTCTGTTTAAAATTTAAATATTACCAAAAGTATTACAAAGATTAACAATTTTCTTAAAAAGTTAAGTTTTTTTTTTTTTTTTTAAGTTAAGTTTGTTTATTCCACTTTACTGATTTGGTCAATAACATTACCAAGGATACAGTAAGATTGTCTCATCGATCTCCCTGTCTTGTTTAAGTCATGGCTCTCTTCTTTAAATATGTTTTTATATTTTCTGGCTTGTATGTGTGCTTTTACATATTTATAGACCGTTTATAGTGGTAAATCCCAATTCTAATATTTTAATTGACAGTTTTGGTAGTCGATATATAGTTCTAATCCCCAACAATTACTTGTTTTCGAATTTCTGTTACTCTCTTTTTCTTGAATCATGTGGATTTTTTTATTAATTTTGGAATCCGGAATGAACGTAATGGATGCATGTAGTAAAACCAGCCAGACAGTCACTATCAAAAATTATGGGAAAGGTAAAATTAATCCATCGTTATATATTCAATCGACTCTCTATTGACAAAAGGATAAACTGCATCCACAGTTAAAACTCTGCATGCATACATGATACATGATCGATACGTGTACAATTATAAACACATATACGTATATGCATGTGTACTCAGGTTTGCTTTTAAGTTTTGTTAATGCACGCCAATTAATTACCCTAAGCCCGAACTCGACGGCATATACAAATAAGGTGAATTACGTTTGTATACTAAAATGCAAATAAGAAGCCAAATCCAAGGTTACTTTTCCCGTCACGCCTTCGCAACTTTGGATTTGATTACACTTTCTCTTATCGATCAAAGATCAAATTAACTAAGATATCCTTTATATATCGTTTTTGGGGTCGTTGTAAATAAATAATTTATATCGGGTTTTACTACTTCTGTATTAAATGACCTCAAAAGGATATCCGATTCGCTAACTTAAATAAATAAACATCACCAAATATGTAAGTAACACGTCGATATACATAGCATCAATAACATATTCGAACCGCGAAGATCGATACAGTGAACTGAATATGAATTTTTTTGAGGATTTGTTATCGGAAATGTATAATTTAAAAGTCAATCCTTGGACATGATTCATAACATCATCCACCACTCTTGATCAGTTGATCGGTGAATAATTACATTCTTCTCGAAGGATTCTTCTATTCAATTATAAGAAACAGTATATATATGTTCTAATAGTGGTGTAAATTTATCAGTCTCTTAAAAACTCACAAAATAACATTATAAATATGGGCATGTTTTTGTAATTCTTTTTGTTTTTTGCCTAAGATCTTTAGTTACAAAACAATGATCATAAATCAGACAGTTATAACTTATATGATCTTTAACCTATTAAACTTGTTATTTAATTGGTTGTGAATCTTGTCATCGTTCAAAACACTGTCGGGAACTTGAAGCTGTGGATTTCCTTAACATTCCAATATAAGAACTCAAACATATATTACGATAAGGTGGGTTTTGATTTGGAAAAAAAATCTAATTAGAAAGGAGTGTAGTTTTCATGGATTCAGACACATGAGGTGGAAGATTTTGACATTGATGGCCCAAATGAAGACAAGAAGAATGGGATATTAGGGATTGGTCTCAACTTTGGGACTATGCTTGTCTGAAGTTAGAAAATACCCACCAAACGTGCCCATTATTTTATTTAACACTCCAACATAATGTTCCACCATGAAGGGGACATATTCCCTTAGCTTTCCCTTTCTCATTATTCTTGTAGGTTTATTCTATTGTTTGGTACAACTAATTGAGAAATAAGTATAATTTGTAGAAATTTTTATACGAAAAAGATTCACAAAATAAGCAAGAATTGTAGAGGCATCATCCTAATACTAATGATGTTGTCTTTCACTCTCTCAAGAGAACCTCGTGACTCATGAGACTAATTATATCTACATGTAATGCTGCTCTTTGGTCTAATATAATTTGTTCCTAAGCAGAGCACAAAAGTCTGATTTATTGCAGTGAATTATAGATAAACTTGGTTTTATTCGGTTTATTGAGTACAATAGATTCAAGATTTTTTACGATTTGTTTTGAGTTTTTTTCACGCTATATTGGAAATGAAGCACAATTTAATCTCGTTCGATCCTCCATAATTTTAAAACACTACCTATAACACAAAACCAAATACTAAAGAAAAACAAATCTAGGGGATGATTGTTAGCAGTTTTTAAAGTAGTTTTTGGTTTCTGATTTTCCAAAAACTGTATTTGATTCAATCAGAATTTTATTAAATAGATTTTCTATTTTTTAGGGAAACTAGTTTTTTTTTGTTCTACTATTTTGTATCTAAAAGCTAGAAACCAAGTTTTAACGGTTTTCTCCAACGACTTGAAGTTTTTTCTTTTACTCTTTTTTTATGCAAAACATTATTAATTTGATGAAAAGGCATCTACTAAATATAACAGTCACATTTATTCCACAAAAACACATAAATAAAAATCTTACAAATAATTCTCTTCTCTATTAAAATAATTTATTGAAGTTTTGATTATGGAAGTTAATTATATAATGTTTAAACTAAAATTTTGTATAAATTTAAACAAATTTGTTAGTTATATTTACTACATTGTAATTTAATGTTTATTTAAAACTCCAGCTATTAACCTTTATGCTAAAATAAACTAATTACATAAGTTTATGCATTTTTCCATTTAAAAATTATTTATCAGTCCAGATATTGATATTACCATATTTTAAAAATATAAATACATTTTTACAAGTTTAGTATTAATGTGTATTTTCCTATAAATATATATTAAAATGCAGCTATTAGTTTTATAATTTTTTCTTTCAAAATAAAATGTTCTTTTAATTTATTTATTTATAGTGATATTATTGATATTTTGATTTTTACCGTTTTCATAAGAAATATTTTACTATTAATAAATTATTTTGATTTTAAAAGCAAAACCAAAATCTAAAATCACCAATTAAGTTTTTCAGAAAACTAAAATCTACAGCAAAATAAAAAACTAAAAAATTGAAAACCAAAAGCTAAAAACTAGAAACTAAGAGCATGTCCAATGGTTAGAACCCTTGATGGGTTCTAATGATTAATTTAATTGTTAAAGATGTACTTTATGAAGTTTAGAACCCCTGTTAATGTAATTGGTTTTGTCAAGGTCCAATGGAAGAACCCCTTTAAGGTTCTTAAAAAAAAAATTTAGAAGTTGAATTATAAAATTTAAATATTATAAAACTTATAAATTATTGGATTTCATAAAAATTAAAAACAAATATGACATAAAACATATTAAAAATAGAAATACAAATATATAATTAGAAATTTTAAACAAACATAAAAGAAAAGTATGAGAATAGGTTCATATGCATAATATACAAAACACATGAGACCCAAAGACAATGTCGAACAACAACAAGGTTAACGTTGGTGACACTTACTTGATGAGAATAGGTTCATATGCAGTAACTAAGACATCTGTTTCAACTCCCTTAAGACGAACATATACCTGCTAGAAGCAATCATCATATGGTTTGTGTATAAATATCTAGACATGGCTTCATGGTAGGTTTATTCATCACACACAATTGTCCACGTGACTTGCAAACATCATCGCATGAATCTCCTTGCCTATGAAACAAGTTCAATAAAAAAGAGTCTAAACAATACAGTCTCCACAAAAGCAGTACACAAACTCATACCAAGAAGTATTGTTTCCACTTGTGTAAGATTAGCACTTGTGTAAGATTGGCACACTCTCAGAACTATGGCGACATCTCCCGGCACAAAAATCAAACACAATCTTGTATGTACTTGTTAAAGAGGAGAATTTGGTGATCTTGCAGATGCAAAATACACCTATGCGGGTCTTTTTTCAACTTCCAAGCTGCTGTAAATGGATAAGTTACCTGCTGTAGCCGGCTTTGCAACTTTTACCTTAACCACCTTCTCGAGAAGTGTCTGCATAAGATAAACACACTTGTGAGCAGAAAAAGATGAAGCAAGAACAGAGAAACAAAACCAAAAAAGGTTTCATAGAATCCAAAGATAGAGAACACACATTGCTGCAACAAAAAATAATCATTCATGCTTTAAAAGAACTGGTCTTTCAATCTAAATCACTTGTCGGGAATAGAGATAAAAAGTTGTAAATATTGAATCTTTCAATGGAGTGAAACTTGACGACCTTCATCATCAGAGCTCAAATACCTTCCTTGAACAGTTGTTCTGCAAATCTGCTCTTCTAAGAATCCAATGCCCTTCCTGCAAAATTCAATCGAGATCAAGCGAAGACAGAACATGGATTCATGGCAATTCATAGAAACAACCCAAAAGTTATCTTCACCTAATAGCAGATGTCCTCAACGGAAGTAAGAGACCCACGAGTTGTAGAAGACCGAGGAGCATACTAAACCCAGATGTCGACATACTTGTCGGAGAAAGAACTAACCTTTCGACCAGATCAACCCTTGCCGGAGAAGGAGAGCAACGACGACACGACGATTTATCAGACAGAAAAAAAAACAACAGACAGAGAGAGAAACGACCAATAAAAAGATGGCACATATGGGGTGCTTAGCAGTTCCAAAACCCCCTAGTTTGACACCGGTTCTCTTGATTTATTCCTTTTTTCATTTAATTTTTTTGTTTTTTCTTTTAAGAACCCCTTTTAAAACCTTCAATGGAGGTGGTCTAAAAACCAAAAACTAAAATCCAAATAAACAATTACTTGATTTTCCCTTTTCAAAATGAAAAAGCGCTGTTACTAAATTTAACTGAATTTGATTTCATGGCCATATCTAAGATTAGACTTGGTTTTGTGTTGAACATAAAGCAGGTACAATTTTACTTGCTAACTGGGCCTACGTACCAGAGAGACAAAAAGGCGAAGGAAACCCCAATATTTTTTTAATTAATCTTTAGCATTATAAGTTAGTGTTTTAAATAAAAAAGATGTTTTGATTATTATAGTTCACGCTATTTAAAAGTTTTCATTGTTTTCTATCAAATAACTATCCTTTTTAATATGTGGCACTAAAATACTTTTGCGCTATTGTTTAGCGGAGAAAAAAAATTATAGATGATTTTCAGTTTATGATATTATTGGGTTAATAGGTTGTTTATATTTTTCTATTACTTATAAATTTATAATGTGATTGATTCTAATCATCATAATCCGTTTATTTACATATATGCTAAGCATTAAAGCATATACATTTTTGTTTTTGTGCACCAAGACCAGACCAATAACAAGAAACATAACAAGCCTAAGGTCTCTGTCAGCTCTGATCAGGTATCATTATCATCTATCACTGTACTGGCGTGGCTAGTGCTGAGGATGACACAGAAGGATTAGAGCAAAGGAAAGACTAGGGTTTGTTGAGAGGCTTTGCCGTTAATAATCTGCAACAACAAGAAGACGTATAAGTAGAGAGCTCAACTGAAGAATAGAGGATGCTTGATGTTGTAATTGGTTAGACGTATGAGTCAAGATCCGATCGATATGAGATCGGTGAATATTCAAGATGCACTTGCCATGAGAGTGTAGATTGGATCAAGCTTCAAGCAGGGTCCCTGAGAATTAGGGAGTGTAATACATCTTGTTCATCAATAAAGAGTGTGTTGTGTTGAGTATTGATCTTCATACTTAACAAATTCCCCAGAATGTCAAGGTTGTTGCTAACCAGGTATCGTAATCTCTACTACTTTAGATGTCAATGATGTGCTGAATAGGTTTTTAAGTCTAGTCAATGGTGTTGTTGTCAGTACTCCGATTTACAGTTGGTCTTTATTATATTTATATCACTCTACTTCTGAGTGGAGAATTCATATGTATGGTAACATGGCAAGATAAATGAGTTTTTTTTTCTTCCTATTTTTCTTCTATGTTGGATGAATATAAGTTACATCATGCAAGGCTGCTTTGTGGGATGTCTAGGATGAATTGTCACACTTTGGTTTTGGCAGTGATCTGCATAATGATTATGTTTATGATAAACTTTTGCGTCTTGTCTCATGTAGGCAATAATTTATTAATCCCTACTTGTATTGCCCATTGGCTTTACATCTGTTAATTTTGTTATAATCAGGTTATTGTGTGAAATTTATGCAGGTGGTTTATCAACTACTAAGAAATTCGCTTTTGCTAAACTCGGTGTCATCACTCATCAGCAGAAAAGCCTTAGGGCCAAGAAAGAAACCGACAAGCTTAAGTTTTTCTATCATAATATTTTTTTCAGAGTACAAGAAACAGGTTCATTAATTTGTTTTTGTTGAAGGTGAACCATAACACCATGCTATCTCAAATATATATATATTTATCAAATGTATATATATCAAATAACACTATGATAAATATATATATATATATATTTGAGAGAAAATAAAGCGAATTTTTAAATAGCGAATTTTGACCTCTTTCCCCTCTAAAAAAACCACCGGTTGCAGATTTCGTTGGTAGCCATCTCATTTTACCACACTGGCGATATATTCAGGTTGAAAAAATAACTCATCCAAATACCATAACTGTCAATATTTTGCTTCTTTTGCGTGTACATCAGAACGGGATTACAACATTCTTTCTTATGTCTGCATATAGAATTGCAGCCATATTGTTTCTCCATTTGTATGATGCGTCTTTTTGAAAAGGTTTAAATCTGCAACCGGTGGCTTTTTTTAGGGCCAAAATTTTTTCTTTGCTTCTAACCTTTAGAAAATCAGACACGGCCCTGGGTGGTTGTGGCTGTCTATGTGGCTACTGATGCGCCCCAAATCAATATGGTTTATGGGTTTGAGATTAAACGAGATGGGCTTGACGATTTATTAAAATATGTGTTATGGACATGTTTTAGCCCAAAAAAAAAGAAAGGTCCATGAAGAAAATACAAGCTATGGTCGAATAATATATCAATCTGACGGCAATTCAGAGACCGTCGACCATGCAAAAGGACACGATCATCTGAAGATTTTTGCGACCACAAATTCCCAAATTCGGTCAAAAGTCTTGGTCTTTGGTCTTTAGTCAAATCCAAAATATTTATGAGTTTTCAAGTTTCTAGATTTTGACTAAACCTTTTGTATGTCTTTGCCTATTATATAAAGGCCATTTAGTGAATGAAATAAAATAAGCTTGAGTGATTATTTTTGGAACTTTGAGAGGGATTCTCACTTTTTTTCAATGGTGTGTAATATCCATTGATCTTATTTCGTTTCTTGGTGTGGTTAGCTCCAAGTTACACATCTCTTTCTTGTTGGACCGGTGCGTCACATCCGGCAACAGATTGAGTTTGCTTCTGGTCGGACCTGTGAGTCATATCAGGCGACATTCAAGCACCCTGGCAGTATCATTGGGCTTTCCGCAACTCATTGTGTCGTCATTCAATCCATCAGTTCTCTTCGGAGTTCATATCAATTCCTTACCGGTCGAGTGATCCTTATTTTGGTTCTATCATTTGGTATCAGAGCCACTCAACCGGTACTTGTCTGTTCATTTTTTTTCTCATCTTTCCATCTTCTTCATCCATCTTCTACCTTTCATCTTCTTTTCTTAAAAAAAAAGAAAAAAAAAAAGAGAATTCTAGTCAGGAGATCATCCAACCCGAAGCTAAAAAAAGACAGATTTGAGGGCAAATCTTTTTAAAGGAGGAGGGAATGATGCGCCCCAAATCAGTATGGCTTATGGGTTTGAGATTAAACGAGATGGGCTTGACGATTTATTAAAATATGTGTTATGGACATGTTTTAGCCCAAAAAAAAGAAAGGTCCTTGAAGAAAATACAAGCTATGGTCGAATAATATATCAATCTGACGGTAATTCAGAGACCGTCGACCATGCAAAAGGACACGATCATCTGAAGATTTTTGCGACCACAAATTCTCAAATTCGGTCAAAAGTGTTGGTCTTTGGTCTTTGGTCAAATCCAAAATATTTATGAGTTTTCAAGTTTCTAGTTTTTGACTAAACCTTTTGTATGTCTTTGCCTATTATATAAAGACCATTTGGTGAATGAAATAAAAAAAGTTTTGAGTGATTATTTTTGGAACCTTGAGAGGGATTCTCACTTTTTTCAATGGTGTGTAATATCCATTGATCTTATTTCGTTTCTTGGTGTGGTTAGCTCCAAGTTACACATCTCTTTCTTGTTGGACCGGTGCGTCACATCCGGCAACAGATTGAGTTTGCTTCTGGTCGGACCTGTGAGTCATATCAGGCGACATTCAAGCACCCTGGCAGTATCATTGGGCTTTCCGCAACTCATTGTGTCGTCATTCAATCCATCAGTTCTCTTCGGAGTTCATATCAATTCCTTACCGGTCGAGTGATCCTTATTTTGGTTCTATCATTTGGTATCAGAGCCACTCAACCGGTACTTGTCTGTTCATTTTTTTCTCATCTTTCCATCTTCTTCATCCATCTTCTACCTTTCATCTTCTTTTCTTAAAAAAAAAGAAAAAAAAAAGAGAGAATTCTAGTCAGGAGATCATCCAACCCGAAGCTAAAAAAAGACAGATTTGAGGGCAAATCTTTTTAAAGGAGGAGGGAATGATGCGCCCCAAATCAGTACGGCTTATGGGTTTGAGATTAAACGAGATGGGCTTGACGATTTATTAAAATATGTGTTATGGACATGTTTTAGCCCAAAAAAAAGAAAGGTCCTTGAAGAAAATACAAGCTATGGTCGAATAATATATCAATCTGACGGCAATTCAGAGACCGTCGACCATGCAAAAGGACACGATCATCTGAAGATTTTTGCGACCACAAATTCTCAAATTCGGTCAAAAGTGTTGGTCTTTGGTCTTTGGTCAAATCCAAAATATTTATGAGTTTTCAAGTTTCTAGTTTTTGACTAAACCTTTTGTATGTCTTTGCCTATTATATAAAGACCATTTGGTGAATGAAATAAAAAAAGTTTTGTGTGATTATTTTTGGAACCTTGAGAGGGATTCTCACTTTTTTTCAATGGTGTGTAATATCCATTGATCTTATTTCGTTTCTTGGTGTGGTTAGCTCCAAGTTACACATCTCTTTCTTGTTGGACCGGTGCGTCACATCCGGCAACAGATTGAGTTTGCTTCTTGTCGGACCTGTGAGTCATATCAGGCGACATTCAAGCACCCTGGCAGTATCATTGGGCCTTCCGCAACCCATTGTGTCGTCATTCAATCCATCAGTTCTCTTCGGAGTTCATATCAATTCCTTACCGGTCGAGTGATCCTTATTTTGGTTCTATCAGCTACTCCTGAGATGGAGTAACTTCCCAAGGAGATAAGTGTATTGGTGATTACTGATTAGTGGATTGACCCTAACCCTTTATATAGTAGTACATTAATTTTTATATTTCCGATTTGGGATGTTTCTCATCAATACCCTCCCTCACGCTCAGACATCTAGGTCTGAAGCGTGAACAATATGGGAATAACATCCATAGAGGACCCAACATCGGTATAGTAGTAGTTGTTGTAGTAAATTAGGTCAAAGGATATTATCGCTCTAATACCATGTTAGATTCGAATTATTATGGGCTTCCAATTTAAAACCAATTGGTGATTAGTGGATTGGCCCTAACCATTTATATAGTAGTACATTAATTTTTATATTTCCGATGTGAGATGTTTCTCATCAATAACATGGTTTTCTCCATCATATTCTTGGTCCAATGGTTTACGAGTTTGTTTTTGGAGACTTGATGAGTTTTTATTTGGATTTTGTTATTTACTTAACCCATATATGTTTTCAGTTCACAATTTAATCTGGTTAGACCGTCGGTCCAGATTTTTAAAGCCTGCCTATAACGTAAAAGAAACCAAATATAATCTTGTAACGCTATTTAATTTAAGTTTGATTTCATGGCCATACGGGTCATACCTGAGAATATTCACACCCAGTTTTGTGTTGAGCAAATACCCAAAAGCAGGAAATTTTACTTGCTACCCGGGCCTATACCCGAGAAACAAAAAGGCGAAAAGAAACCCAATGTTTTTGTTTAAAATTTTGAGCTAAATAAATTATAAATTGGTTTGATTATTATCGTTTACGCTATTTAAAAATTCCCTTTATTTTCTCTCAAATATATATATTTATCAAATGTATATATATCAAATAACTAACTTGTTTTCAATTTGTGGCACTGAAATACTTTTGCGCTACTGTTTAAAAAAATTATAAATGATATTCAGTTTATGTTAGTTTGTATACTAAGTTACTAAGTTATAATCCATACCCTATGCAGGATAAGATCTTTATTTGAAATCTATAAAAAAAATTGTTACGTGGAGAGTTGGAGAAGTGTAAAAGTCTTAATGGTCATCCGTACGAACGTTTAGGAGATTTGGCACAAATTTTAGATGTACAACGATTATTCCAATTTCCAAAAAACGATTATGATATGAGAAAAACAAGTAAATTCATTGGTTTCCACAATATTTCTAGATGCCAAATATCTAATTATATAAAAAATAATACTATCATATAGTACTTAATCATTAACGTGATATTATAAATCAGTTTATCAGATTTTAATACGTGTAAAAATTAATATAATAAAATTAGACAAAAGGATTTTGATTGTTACATCAAAAATTAAACTTAGGAACTGGCTTTGAAACCATACTAAA
Source organism: Moricandia arvensis (assembly GCA_905132765.1). Taxonomy (NCBI): domain Eukaryota; kingdom Viridiplantae; phylum Streptophyta; class Magnoliopsida; order Brassicales; family Brassicaceae; genus Moricandia; species Moricandia arvensis. Next base: position 49,940 of record CAJHQP010001932.1, read on the forward strand.
CATAATTAGATTTCTTATGATTTGTGCCGTATAACATTGATCAAGACAGTACAATGTCACAAGTTTTACCTAAGGTTACCGTAAGATATTAGGTTTTGATAGTAGCTATGCTATGATCTCTGTTATGATGTTCTTATTGTTTTGTGTTTGTGCAGGAAACAAAAGAAAGGAGACATGAGAGATGTATGAGTTACCACTCCAAATCGGTAGTGAGCTTACAAAACATACATCCAATTACTTGCATGCCTCACCTACTGAGAACAGAAAATCCTCAGAAAGAAAATGAAGATCAAGGAAGAAGACAACAGTCACCCCCTTACAAATTCGTCTCCGTTTTCTCTTTATATACCATGAAAAAATTCTTTATGGCCTCTCACTCTCACGTGTACAGCCACAGCTTCATATTCTCCTTATATACAATCAGTATTTTTCTTTTTACTTTCTGGCATCACTAGCTGAGATTGCACAACTATCCACATACAAACTAACTTTCAGTGTAAGTAAAATTTTTGTATTACATAATAGTGATTTAGAAATTTAAATACGTGTATTCCATTTGTTGTTGCATATTTATTTTAAGTAAGTAAAATTTTTGTATAACATAATAAATTATCACACTTTGGTTTGGCGTTGATCTGCATAATGATTCTGTTTATGATAAAAAATTTCTGTTTTTTTTGTGACATTCTGTTTTTAGAGGGGAATGACAGATGTAAGATTATCGATAACCCATGAAACAAAGTCAGTCCCACTTGAATCTCCCAGACAATAAAAGTCCTAAAAAAAGAGTTGTTTAGTGAAATGTTATATGGGTCCTTAATATACTGTAGGCCCATTCACAATATGTCTCTGTATTATTATCAAGTAAAGGCTTTGTAAACTGTAACTACTACTCTTCTTCTCTGCTTCACGACTTGTGCACAACCTATGCTGCTCCATTCTTCTTTGCTTTTCTTTTTTCTCTTAGTGGCAGTCATATCAGGGAAAGAGGTCAAGGGTGCGTGGTGGTTGTGGCTGTCCCTGTGGCTGCTCCTGAGATGGAGTAATTTCCCAAGGAGAGAAGTGTATCCTGCCAAACCCGTTAGGTGCATCCCCAAGCTACTGTATGACAGCGCCAAACACTTGTCATCACGCCAGGAACATCTGTCTTGCCGAAGGTGGTGGACGTGATTGTCCCAACATGTTCTTCTCCATCATATTCTCGCACCTTCTTCACTCTCATACCGCACTTCCAATCTTTGGAGAGACCAAGAAATCTGAACCTGAATCCAGTGGAGAGTAAGTTAACTCCACAGGTTTGAGCTGCATTAGGCCGCCTATGGTCTTGGAAAAGGCATCAAGGTTGATGCTGTGGCGCGTCCCGCTCTGGGAATGAGCTCTTGATGCCGTAAACAGTGTAATAGGCGAGCCCAATGAACTCACAAACACAACTGTATCTCCTTCTCTCAAACCTTTTGCTCGAACAAAGGAACCCCATTCCTCTCCTACAGTGTTGTAGGCTCCAGTCTCAACATCAAACACAAGCTTCATCTGCCACTCTTTCCTACCAAGATCTAACAGCCTTGAGTGTGTCTGAATGAGGGGGGAGAATGTTTACCATCGCAGCTGGAAAACACATCTCTGACAAGTTTGATTGGTCAAGAAGCTTGGACACTCGGAAGAAACCATGAGGAGAGTAGTCTGTAAAATTGACTTGATGGGTTAGACAAGGAGTGAGGCAGACCGTTGTGAAGATCTCGTCAGTGGTCTTGTCTCCAGAACTGTTCTTATGCGTTACGTTGCACAGGAAAGGTGGCATGTAACGACAGAGTGTATCCGATGATGTATTACAGTACTGAGCATGTCCCTGCGCGATATAGTAGACAGAGCCCAGAACCGGCGATCCTGTTACCATCTCCCATATCAATGGATCTCTTGACATCCTGAAACACACACAAGAAAGAAAGAACACATCCTCTCTTTTGGTAAACTTGAGATTGAACAGAAACCAAAGCTCTCGTGAGACAAGAGAATCTGGAAATTATAAGAGTGAAATATCAATGTACAAGTTACTATATACGATTATCATCTATCCGGTACAAACCGGTTATAACTAAACCAAAATCTAATGTGTAAACCACATCGAGACCTAGATTTTACGCGCCAAAATCAAAAATCTCCGATACGTAACCAAAACTATGGACGAAAATCGCTCCGGTTCAACCTAAAATCCGATCTACTCTACAATGTTTGACAAAACCTACATCCCTATGATCGAGATTGCGCCGGCGAAGTCCCGATCAAGATTGATCGGCGAAATTCTAAACTTCGATCAACTTCTTTTGCAGTCTACCTAAAAAAATCCGGCGAAACTAACCTGATTAGAGTCGGTGGTTGGTTTCTTCTCTGAAACTTTCTAGCGAGAGCTTCTGTGAGTGTGGAGAGAGCGAGAGAATGGAGAGGGAGAGAAACAGGCGGTTATTTCTAACTTTATATTTTCGACCTGAATTTGGACGTGAAACTAATCCAAATATAATAATCGATTAACTAGCGCGTCGCGTCCGCATATATGATGGATAATAAGGGAAGGAGGGATAGACACACACATCCTACTACGCTATTTAACTTACATCTGATGGGCGGGCACATTTGATGTATAGAGAAAAACGTAAACCTGTTCTTTTTTTTTTTTTACTAAAATTTGGTAACGTAAACCTGTTCTTTCTTTCTTTTTTTAACATTTTCCCTTTAATCTTAAACCAAAGTAGTTCTTTTGGAAGTTTTGTAGATTACTGATTTAATATTAAAACATCAGTATTTCAATATACCAAATGTATTTCTTACACACACAAAAAAAAAGAATATATTAACTACCACTATGATGTTGTAAGTTTTTGATTTTGTAGTTGCTATCATTTTAACTATACACTAGAACTTAACCCGCACCCCGTACGGGTGTTTGATTTAATTGTACTATTCATATTTGAACATGTTTTTTTATTTATTTTAAAATAAAATAACATACTAAATTAGTTTTCTATGAATTATCATTATTTTATGATATTTTGTTTTTTTTTTAAATTGAACTCTCTAATTTTTATATTTGACTAAATTAAATAAGGTAATATTGTGTTGTTATCCGGAAAATATATTTTAATAAAAAATCAAAAACAAAAAAACACATAAATAAATATTCATAAATTAACTTTTTAATTGTATATAATTGAAAAGAAAAAATGAAAAATTTATAATACGTAATTTCAAATTAAAAGAATATAATATAATAATATAATGATATATATTATGAAGTAATTTTTTGCCTCTGAACTCACACGTTATACAATATATACTATATATTTCAGTTTGTGTTTTTCTTTTCGCCACAAAGAAATAAAAATCCTTGTAATTAATTAATTTAAATTAATTTTAAATGCAATGGCAGAATCTTTAAATAAAAAGAAATATAAAAATATATTTATTTATTTTACTGTAAATGCAATGGTTAAATGTGCAAATAAAATGAAGTATAATCTTTTATCCATGTTTCCAAACAATTCTCCTCTTTATTCTGCTATTATTACTTTCAAACAGTCCCAAAAGGTACTTCAGTTTTAATAATATAGATGTTTTGCACCCAAGACTTAAAGCTTTAAAGTAAAAGATAATAAACTTATGCTATGCCCTTATCACGTTAAAAGTAAAATAAACTTATGCTATATTGGTTCACTGCTTTGATGTTTTGATAGTACATTAATCTATTTAAGTTTGCGTATAATGCCACATAGGTCTGTTGTGTACAAGCGAATTTGACTTCGGTTATTCAAACATGTAATCTAGCTATGTAATTTAACCCTCCCCTCCCAAAGCATATAATTTAAACACAAAGATTTTTCAAGTCACTTGTTAATATTAACAGAAACAGACTTTTTAGCTTCTTTTTTTTTTTTACAGAGCAGAAAAACTTATTAATGGAAAACCAAAAGTTGCTATTATCAACACAATCAATGTCGTTAATCACCTAACTGGTTCTTCAATTATCTGAAACGAACTGCTTTGATGATTGCTTGATTTTGGGAAAACACATACAAAAACAGATGGTGCATGTCCGTTTGTTACTTAGATACTTTCACAATTCCATTCATTTCTTTATTTAAATACCACCCTTCTTTTGTTTGTATTCCATTTTCCGGAATTCATCCTATTCGTGTTAATACTTATAAAATCGATTGCAGCCCTAGTTACATATTTAGGAAGTCGAAAGTTTTATTATACTAACAACAGATATTATATTATATATATATATATATATATATGTATAAAGAGAAAAAAAAAGAGAGAAAGCAAATAGTTATATAGCTAAAACTGTTTAATTAAGCATGTGCCATGCACATCACAAAGAAAAATATATAAAAAACATAGAATAAAGTCTAACCAACTTCGTTGAAAACACCATTCTAGTAAACAAATATTCTAAGGCTCCTCATCAAAGTAATAATTGTTCATATCGACGTACCAGTCTTCAAACTCAAAGGATTGATGGTTGGCTTCTTCAGTCCAAACGATCTTCATGAGTGAGGCCTCTTCAGCCGGAAGCCAGGCATAAACTAGAGATTCATCAAATAAGTCGTCTTTAGTGACATTACAGGTCATATACAATGACCTATCACGTACTACAGGAGAGGAAACAAATTCCGATAACGCTTTATTGAGGTGATCGGTAACAAAGAATACATATACGTAACTGAGCCCTGCTGAACGCAACCAGTTGACCACAGATGGAAAGTCAAAACGGTAGGAGCACTTGGCATAACTGACTCGGCATATGCGAAAGTAAGTTGGTGTAACTGTGTCCAGCCCTAGGACACTTGCGTAGAATTTAAAGAATCCAGCTTCTGGTTTATGGTCGATTTCATGTCGAAAGGATGGTTTCGCTTGCTGCACTCCTACCATTGAGATCAATCGCTGTAATGGCGTGTTTAGGCTTCCTCTCCTCTCTCTCGTCTTATATAATAAATATGTAGAGGCGGCCCTAGTTTGTATTAAGGCTCATTGCGAATATCCATCCATCCTTAATAAAAAAAAGGATTTAAAAGAAAAATAATTAGTGACGTTTCCTTTTCTTAGCTAGCTACCATTCCTAATTTCCTCTCTCATATTTGCAGCTTTGCCTTTCTTTCTTTTTTTCCTTTTTCCTAATTCGATTTGATGTTTTTTTCTATCTCACAACTCTTCTCCAATAACTCAAGTTTGATAAGGTTGTGTATAGCAAATTTTCTTAATTAATATTTTAGACTAGCTCCACTATTCTGATAATTTATATATTAACTTGTTTGATTTTCTTTAGAGAGGTTTTTAGAAGATATTATGTGTCCTCCACAATTTATATATTTATGTTATTTTCTTTTTCTTATTTTGTTGGTTTTTGTTCAAAAATACATTTTTTTTTTATTTTTCTCCAAAAGTTATTCCATTTGATTGCTCTAATACCAGTCATATCGTTTTTTACTCAAAATTTTATGTCACATGACAAAATGTGCATGATCTTTGATAACGGACTTGAAAAGGATTAATAGAAAAAGTGTATATTTATTTATTTCGTAATTTTAATACATTTTCTTATTTTTCCTTAATTTTCTTTCCTAGTAGTGCCTATAATTTATTAACCCAAAACTATAATATTACCTGAAACATGCATTAATATAAGAAATTTGTAATTTGAGATGTTGGAAAAGAATATAGTTATAAGATTTTATTTGATAAGTTTTCTTTTAAAAATTAAAATAGCAACAAAAAATTTGCTTTTTACTCTTCGATTTAAAACAAGATTACTGATTACACAAATTATCTTTTAAGTGGATTGATCGCATTTACGTATCTGTGTTTAATCAATCGATATTTTCTTTACTTTTTTTTTTTCATTCTGCTGTTTCTCAGTTACTGACTTTTACGCTTTTTTTTGTCAAGAACAAGCATATACTGTCATATTTCTTTAACAATTTTAACATCTTCATTTCATTAGACTATCACAGTTAAGAATGGGTTTTTCATATTGGTCAGAACTTCATAATAAGCAATTTACCACGCATGCATCTATAAAAGTCTCATTATTTTTATTTTCCACAGATAAAAGGAAAATATTGAACGAAAAGGTCTTGCTGAGCATATTCTACAGTAAGCAAATTTGTATTCCTTTTGGTTCTATACAAAACAAATGTTCATCTCCTCATGTCTCTTTTTCTTATCTAAGAAAGTTACAAATTTGCATCCCACACAGCTTGGTCACCTTCGCCACACATGGCATGAACCATCCACATTCTATTGACTGATTTGCATACCCCACTGCACTTCCAGTCGAATGAAGCCACACACACTTCTCCAGCCTCAGCCTTCATTTCACAAACTTGGAAAGAGAGAAAGAAAGAAAGAAAGAAAGAGAGTAAAACATGAGCAAAAAACCTCAAATATTTATTTACTAATTAACTTATGAAGCATACTATAAAAATATATAGCTTTTTTACCTGGAGGAGTACCACAACAGAAATTACGATCATCTATATGCTCAACCTCAAGTCCGATGAACCATGACCCAAGTGTCACATCTTCATTTGCATACTTGTGCAAAATTGGCCTGGAATGTAAAACATCAAATATGCTTGGATAATAACCATGTCCCTTGATAAAACATATTTTTCTTTATGAGGAATTCAAGAACACATAGTTATTTACTTACTGGTTGTTAGATATGTAAGTGGCAAGATCCTTTGAGATGGCATATATCTGTCCTGTAGCATGTCGAAAATATTTGTTACCTTCTTCTCCAAATTTCCAAAACTCGGGTTCACGATACTTGGCCGTCCTGCACGTTTTGAAAATAAAGAATTGCTTTAAAATTCAAATTTAAAAAAAAAGATATAAATTTTCAAAAGAAATATGAGATAACAAACACATAAGGATTATTACTTTTTAGTAAGAACAAGTCCTGATTTCATACAGCCAATGTAGACCCTCGGCTTGTGACGGTGAAGAGCTAATGTGGAAGCAAGCGTACCTACAAAGGCAAAGAAAGATATTCAACAATTTGATTACAAAAAAAAAGATATTCAACAATATAGAAATATGGTAAAAACAGAGATTGTTACCAAGATTGACATGAACATCATCATCAATCTTAACGTAAAACTCAGCATCCCACTTTGCAACTGCACTTGAAAAGAAGGTTTTGGTTTTTGCAGACAGATTATAATATCCTTCAACATGATCCTGCAACGAGTTTAATGTCCCCAAATAACAAATAAATATTAAGAAAACTATAAACCAATCCTAGAAAAAAAATCAAACTGTCTAATGAATCTTTATCTCACCAGCCTAAAGAAATCTTTATATTGAGCATCTTCTGAATCAATTTCCTTATCCAATATACTATGTGGCGTCGCACTGCCAACAAATTATGTTTACACACTCAAGTAAGAGTCTAAATCTAATAAAAACATTAGACTACATTGTATTTCATTACTATTCAATGTATTAACCTGTGTCCGATCATGAACTTGACGACAATCCCCTTCTCTTTTTCCAATTTCTCAAGCTTTTCTCCTGTGATAGACATTATAAATAACAAAGGTAAGGATTAGAGACAATGTAAGCATGAAAGGGAACAAGAGATTTGAAGAAGGGACATCGCAAAATATAACCCTGAGGCATCCAAGTCTCTCTAAGAGAATCACGACGTTGTCTACTGCTAAATGCAGTGTTGATACCAATCACCATGAACACTTTCTTCCTTTGGTTTCCATTCGTTGAAGTATTTGTTGCTGAGACATTTACAATTTGTTGTTGGCTTTGTCTAACAGAGAGCTGCTTCTGAAGCATAGACACTGACTTATCCAATGATCTGGGGTCATGCAAGATATACTATTCTTTAACATGCAAGTGTAAGATTTACAACAACAAACAAATCATTTTGTTTTTTATTATTACACTCACTCTATTGCTTTATGAGTTTTCAGAACCTCTTGAATTACATCTTTTTCTTGTGATTTTTTCTGCATTTATAGATTTAAAGAATATAAGCTTTTAAAAACACAAAATAAAATTTGAAACAATTCCTATAATGAAGAGATTCAGATCCAGAAAATGAGATTAAAGTGTAGAAATAATACTTTCTCATGAGCATATTCCTCGGTAACTACGTTAATCTCCTGATCTCGCCGGTGCTGTAAAATGAGCTGGCTACCTGAATCCGACCCACGAAATCTAAAATATACAGCCAAGGAAAAAAGAAGAAGAAAAAACTGATTAACAATCTAATATCTAAAAGCAAGAAAACATGATTTTTAGACTAAAAAAAACATGATTTTACAATGGTAAAAATTAATGAAACATTACTCAAAAACTCAATAAAAATCAAGAAACCTGGAGGTGAACATTGCTCCGAGAAAGAAGCAGGAGATGCAGAGAAGCGAAACCCATGTAAGAGATAGTCTCTTCGAGACTTTGGTCTTCATTGGTGTGAAGAGACGAGATGATGGGACAAGAAATGAGACGAGACCAGAATAAACCTTCAAGAGGTATATAATTTTAACGGAAAGACAGTAAAATTTTAAGTAACAGTTCTTATTTAATGCAAGTTTGACTATTTAATTCAAAATGTCTAATATGTCAGGTGATTTACTTCCAGTTATAAATCATTTGCATGTTCAATGAAATGATATTTTGACCCCAAATAAACAAAAGTGAATTAAGTCAATTAATAACCTTAATGGTTTGTTGAACACTGTTATTAAAACTTTTGTCTTTATATGGAATATCAATCTTCGAATGTAATTATTTTGGAAATTGATTAAAATTCATTTGAATTTTTTTTGGTAAAAGTTATTTGTAATATGTTTATTCTATAAAAGTTACGTCCGACTTTGAAGTTGTTACAGTCAGTACGTACGTTTGCGTATAACGCAAGTCGATATTCAGCACAATGCTCATGAACGTTAGTATTAAGTTTCGTAACGAAATTAGGGTAAACGTTCATCGCGTGACGTTCAAAGAAATAAAATTTTGAGTTTAGAAACTAGAGACCATTTAGTAAGGATTATAATTGAAAATATTCTAAATAATTTTAGAGATCTATAATTATATAAATTATATCTAAAAAATTAAAGATTATAAGACAATATTTAACTTGCATATGTCAAGAACCAATTCTGTGTATGTATTGCAAATGGTTGATTTTGAGCTTCACACACACATGAAAACTTTTTTTTTCTTTTTTTTTTTTGTAAAAACACATGAAGACTTCTTCCTTTGAAACTTCATAAGCATACACTATCAGGACCATGCTTGATCCAACTATTCGAGTAACACAACACCAAAACTTGTTATTAGAGACTTATCGTCCATACATCGACGATATTAATGGAGATAAGTTGGTGTTACTACGGAAAATTAGTTTGTGTATATCACGTATTTGAGAGCCTTCCAAAGTTATTGTGTCATTAAGCAGATTTAAGATCATTTTTGTTAATCATTTATTGATTGATGGCTAATGTGGCAACATTTGAAACTTAGAAAATAAATACCAAAACTAATACCGTATAATTCCTATAAACTAACAAAACGTACAAAAATATTTTATAAACAACAAAATGGAAATATATAAATACATTCATAACTAAATGATTCTTTTTTTTTTTTTTTGATCAACTAAATGATTCTTTAACAGTTTTGATTATTAAGAAACTTAACAAATTAAAGCCTATAGCGATTTGATTGGTTAAAGCCAGAGAAACAGAAAGAAGTCACCGGCTACTCCCGGTTCCCCCTCATCAAAACAGCAGGCGGCTAGAACCAGTCACGTCACCGTCTCCACCTATTCAGCCGGTATCCCTTCCAAATTCTCTTCTTCCTCCCCAACCATACCCTTAAGCTTTCCGTCCAATCCCAAAATTCGATTTCTCTATCTGTTAGGGTTTCTCCGAATTCGAATGGAATCTTCATCTTCTCCTATTGATAACCATAAAAGAAGCTTCCTTTGCCTTCGCTGTAGCTCCTGTCGTTGTTGATTAACGAACTCGATCTAAAGGAACAACCTTTCTTCTTACCCTTCTAGGGTTTTGATTATGGACCGTGCTCAATCGGATCTCTCATTAGGTTTCGGTAGTAGCTCCCACGCCTTGCCGCTACCTCCTCCGAGAATCCCAATCGCTGACGACTCAATCACGCTTCAAATCGACTCCAGCTTCCGTCCTTCTCCCAATCCGATGCCTCCTGTTCCTCTTCAGCTTCTCGAGCAGAGATTCGATTGCACCGGATCAAGTAGCCGAGTTTTCGTCGATAAAGTCGAAACCTTTGAAGACGAAGACGATGATGGTGATGATGATGATCAGAGGGAAGAGTTCATCCTCTTAGGCCATCCCATGAAGCTTAAACGATGTAGAGGTAGCAGCAGCTCAACGTCATCACCAACCCCTTGTAAGCGACTTGCTATTGATTCAGGTATAGAAACTAGACGAGCTGTGGTTAAGGCCTGGGGTGACCAGCCACTCTCTGAAGCTGATCCTGAGATTCACGAGTTCATGGAAAAGGAGAAACAAAGACAGTTTAAAGGAATCGAGCTCATAGCTTCTGAGAATTTCGTGTGTAGAGCTGTAATGGAAGCTTTAGGAAGTCATTTAACTAATAAGTACTCAGAAGGCATGCCTGGAGCAAGGTACTATACAGGGAATCAGTACATTGATCAGATTGAGATTCTTTGCCAAGAACGTGCTCTTGCAGCTTTTGGACTTCACCATGATCAATGGGGAGTTAACGTGCAGCCATACTCGTGCACTTCCGCGAATTTCGCTGTTTTCGCAGGTCTTTTGTTGCCTGGTGAGAGGATTATGGGGTTGGATTCTCCTTCAGGTGGTCATATGAGTCATGGTTATTACACACCTGGTGGAAAGAAAGTCTCTGGTGCGTCTATATTCTTTGAGAGCTTTCCCTATAAGGTTGACCCTCGTACAGGGTATATTGATTACGAGAAGCTTGAGGAGAAGGCGCTTGACTACCGTCCCAAAATACTTATATGTGGAGGGAGTTCATATCCTAGAGACTGGGAGTTTCCTAGGTTTAGGTGTATTGCTGACAGATGTGGAGCTGTTTTGATGTTTGACATGGCACAAATCAGCGGTCTTGTGGCTGCCCAGGTATGTCCATTAAGTTTCAGGCTCATGATCTTTTGTGTTTGCTCAGTGATGTTAAACTAGTTTTCTTGTGTAGGAAGCTCCAAATCCATTTGAGTATTGCGATATTGTTACCTCAACAACGCATAAGTCTCTCCGTGGACCTAGGGGCGGTATCATATTTTACAGGAGAGGCTTGAAGGCTAAAAAGCAAAGCATAAATCTTAATCACTGTGAGAGCAATATCCAATATGATTTCGAAGAGAAAATAAACTTTTCTGTCTTCCCATCGCTGCAAGGAGGGCCTCACAATAACCATATAGCTGCTCTAGCCATTGCTCTCAAGCAAGCCGCTTCACCAGAGTACAAGATTTACATGAGACAGGTCAAGAAAAACGCTAAGGCTTTAGCATCTGCTTTGATAAGCAAAAAGTGCAAGTTGGTTACAGGTGGTACAGATAATCATTTGCTTCTATGGGATCTGACTCCTTTGGGGTTGACAGGTATGTGATTAGTTCCTCTTTATTATTAGCACATATGAGAAGTAAGTTGCTCTATGTGATCTAAGTGTATACATGCTAATATCATTGCAATTGCGTCTGATTTTTCTAAGTCTATCTCTTTTGTCACATCTCTCTTGAGAAAACATAGCCTAATCCTCGGACTTGTGATTTTTAGGCAAGGTGTATGAGAAAGTATGCGAGATGTGCCATATCACGGTCAACAAAGTTGCCATTTTCAGCGAAAATGGTGTTATTTCCCCAGGAGGAGTGAGAATAGGTAAAGCAAATCACTTTCTCGAGGAAGCCTCAACACTAATTATTCTGGACTTAGAGTAAAACTCGTGTCTTTTTCTTCTTGACATGTGCTCATGTATATCTCTGTCTCAGGTAGTCCGGCTATGACCTCAAGAGGTTGTCTAGAACCAGATTTTGAGACAATGGCTGAGTTTCTTTATAGAGCTGCTCAAATTGCAAGTGCTGCACTAAGGGAGCACGGGAAGTTACAGAAGGAGCCGCTTAAAAGCATCTATCACTGTAAAGACATAGCAGAGCTTCGGAACCAAGTGGAGGCTTTTGCTTCTCAGTTTGCAATGCCTGCGTTTGACATTTGAGCCAGCCTTAAGAATGTGGTAGCTCATTTTTTTGTCATGGTAATCTTAAACCACGCACCCATTTCTCTATAATATAGTATCAATTATTTTAAATACTGTCAAGATTTGTGGGGAAAAAAAAAACTTCCCTGTATTGCTATGGTTTGTAATTCTTTAAGGCTTGTGTACATAGACACTGGGTGTGTGTTTGGGTATTAGTGTATCCTTTTATGTTCTTTTCAAGTGGTAATAATAGAAGAGGAAAAAAAACAAGTTTTGGAGAATTAGCTGTAATGCAGTTGAAATTCTTTTTAGAAAAGGGAATAAAATAATTTCAGGATTGTGAATGTGTTGGGGAACACAAATAATTTCTGTAACCAGAGGAAAAAAGTTGATTCTCACCTCAATCATTGCTTTTTGCCTTAGGGAAAATCATTACATTCTGAAGAAAGAAAAAAAGAAACTGTGACAAAAGGAATAATACAGAAATTGATTATTTGTAATGAAATTTTTGTTTTTGTTATCATCATTGTGTATTTGGTAAAATGGTAATGTTTATTTGGTAAATCAGCTGAGAAAATCTGTGTCCTACTTGGGAGGCAAAGCATGGAATTCTGGTGAGAGTCTCTAAAAGCATTTAAGTAGATTCTCTGTAGTTTTATTTGGTTTTGATAGTGACTTCTCTCCTTATCTATAATATTATATTATTATTTCATATTTTGTACTTGTATTATTGAATTATTTTAGCAGAGCCCTATAATTTGTTTTATAAGTTGAGTATAGAAGGCCAAAGAGGCAAATACACAAATCAAAGTCAAGAGGAATAGGAAAGGTCTCTCTTTCTTAAATGTTTGCCAATAATCTTGATGTTCTTAGGGCTATAGTAAGCTTAGAGAGATAATTTTGTTTTTTTTATAGTAAAAAAGCTTTGTTGATTAAAATCCGTTTGAATTTACAAACATCATGTGAATTCTTTTGTGTTGTGTGTGCATTTCGTGAAGTTTGATTTTTGAGATGGTTGTAATTATGGCATAGAGTTGATACTTGAACAATTTTGTAGCTATGTACTAGATGAAATGTCTTAAGACTCAAATTTGATATTTCAACAAAACTTTTCTAGTGGGTTCAACTTTTCCTTTTGGAAACTCAAGGATTAAGAGAGCTAACAGTAATGGGAATTGGCACTTTGGGTACCAAGTGATTCTCGAGGGTTGAGATTTACTCACTGTTACAAAAATGAATATTTTGTCAAAGATGTTCTTTTGGGTAGAAAAAGGTAAAAACAAAAGAGTGAATTGGGTGTAAAGCAAATATTAAAATAAGTATTAGAGACTTGAAGAAGTAAAGATGGAGTGCTTTGAAATAGTGGGTGGGGAAGGATTTAGGGTGTGAATTGGTAATAATTATAATTATTGACATAAAAATCACCAAATGGTGTGCCCAAGGCATATAAACTTAGATGAGAGTGCCAAAGAATCAAAAGACAAATCTGCTTTACAAAGGATAAATTCCCATCATTATTTTTGATTAACACCACAAAACCACAGTTCAAATTAATATCTGAATGTGAATCAAATCAAATGAGATATCCAGTTTTGATCATTGGCTTTGTCACTACTTTTCTTCTCAAACTATCTCAAAGAGACAACAAGCACTCCCCTTTGACTCCCTCATTTTTAATCATTTTTGTTTTAAATTGTGATGGTCCATTGATATATAGTCCTATTAATGATGGTGGATGATCAAAATCACTAAAGTTTCACTTTGAGGCATGACTGTTGTAATTCTTACCACAATATGGTATTATTCAATGATATAGTGCATCATATATGGTCCTGCAAGTGAAGGTGGACGATCAAAATATTTTACTAAACTTTCACTTTGAGACATTACTGTTGTAATTCTAACCACAATATGGTATTATTCAACTAAAGATTATAAATTGTGCTCCAGAATTTGGTATTATTAGGTTTTATATTTATCAGTAAACTAAATGAATTGCCCGTCCGCACATGCGGACATAAATATTTTATAAAATTGCTTATTAATATATACATTACTAATTTAAAAACAATAAAGATAAGTTATTATTTATATATTTTATGTGAATATTTATGTGAAAATTCTTATATATACTATATTCATTATTAATAAATCAATCTTAAAATTTACTCAATTATAAAAAATTAATAATTTTACTTGATTCATATTTAGTTATGTGTTTTCTGTTTTCTTTAATTTTAACTTTTTATTAAAAGATTTTTTTTGGATAACAACAAATATATATATATATATATATATATATATAACAACACAATATATATATATATATATATCAGAATTATCTTTTTTTTAAAATAATTTTTAGGTTTTATATAATTTTATTATTATTAATTTTAATCATTTATCTGATTAAAATAATTTTAATTTGTTTTATTTTAAATAATTTATATATTTTATTCATTTAGTACATAAACGATATTAACCACTCTAACTTTTAATGTGAGAACTCTGTTGCGAAAAATTACTTGGCAAATAATAATATAAATTTATCTGATAAAAATAATTTTAATTTGTTTTATTTTAAATAATTTATATATTTTATTCATTCAGGACATAAACGATATTAACCACTCTAACTTTTAATGTGAGAACTCCGTTGCGAAAAATTACTTGGCAAATAATAGTATAAATAAATAAATCATACTTACAAAATTTAAAAGTTGTGTTATTCAGTTAAAATTTCAGATACTTATCAAAATTCAGTATTTTTGAAAACTCAGAATTAAATAACATTGAAAGTCTGTTGTTGGTATAAACTCCCACGACAAATCTAATATTTACCCACTATTTCTTAGAAAAAACAATGTCTAAACCTTGTTTATTAAACATTAAATCATTGATAGATTATCTAAATCATATACATATTTGAACTCCATGTTTTGAAATTTCTAAGCAGACATTAGTTTTTTTTTAAATTGTTTCTAAATTTTATTGAACAACAAACATCTGCAACGGACTGGAACCAAAACTGAAAAGCAAACATTTACTTTAAGATATGGTTCAGAGAATAAATTCTATTTCTAGAATTATATATATAAAATAGAGCAGACATACCAAAAAAAAATTAAAATTTTCTTTTCATAGCAGCAAAAAGAAAAAAAGAAAAGAGTTACAACAACTTCCTACCAAATGATTCGGCTAAGTCTAAGTCTACTCTAAATTTTTTTTCTTTTTCTTATTTATGGAAACTGAAAAATGTCAGCTTTTGAGACTCATCTATGGCTGCAGAAATTCAAAAGCTTTTTCCTTCCTTCAACAATTTCATCAAACAAATCATCGATTTGCGACACTATACTCTCTGTCCCATTCCTCAAATTACCAAAACACCCTCTCAGATTCTCCACTCTCTCTCTCAACTCCCTCTCTCCCTCCTCTTCACTCTCCCCTCCTCCTCCGCCGCCGCAAAATCTTCTCTCAAGCTCCGCCTTAAGCTCCTCCAACGCCGCCTTGCTCCTCCTGTACTCGTGCATCAACATCCCCTTCCTCACCCCAATCCTCCCCACCTCAGCCGCAACTCTCTGCTGCAACCTCCCCATCGCTCCGACAAAGCCACCGACTTGACTCTGCGTTTGCGTTTGAGGCAGCGTTGCGTCGCCGGGAAGGCAGTAGACGAGACCGTTCATGAGAAGCATGAGTAGAAGCGAGCTCATGTTCCTCGTCGCGTAGAGTACGCCGCGGAAACCACTGAACCCGTTCTGTAACTTCGTCGAGGACTCCATCGCCGCCGTCTGTTCCGACCAAAAAGGAAACCTTTGAACTCGATTCTCCATTAAAGCTCTGTTCTCTTCCTCTATCCCTATCGCTTCTCTCCTACACCCTGTTATCGCCCTTATCACCTGAAGCAGCACAACAAAACAGAGTAACTAAAAAACAGAGTAATTGAAAACAGAGCATTGAAAGTTTCGATTTTTATCACAAAACCAACAAAACAGAGCATTGAAAGTTTTGATATTTAATCACAAAACCAACAAAACAGAGCATTCAAAGTTTGGATTTTGATCACAAAAACAAAAAAAAACAGAGCATTCAAAGTATTGATTTTGTCACCCAAACCAACAAAACAGAGCATTGAAAGTTTTGATTTTTAATCCCAAAAACAAATAAAGATTCAATTTTTCCGGTGACCCACCTGACGAGAAAGCTGAGGAGATAAACGACGGTGGTGATAGTGTCCGTCCAGGGTCGAAGCGATTGAAATTCCAGCGGAGGAGAAGTTTTCTATGGAAGAAACGGCGGTTTTGATGACGAGACAAGCTTCCCAAAGCTTGGAGCTTTCGTCCATATACTCATCGAGCCATTTGTCTCCGACGGGGAGCTGAAGCTTTTGAACGAGGAGAGTGAGGTGTGAGTGAGAGGTGCGGAGAAGACAGAGAGCTCTCTGTAAGAAGTGTACGGACATGAAGTTGTTTGAGAGGTAAACCCTCTCGAGATCATCCATTGATCTGTTTAGAAATGAGTAGTATCCGTTCACTGAGGTTGCAGAGGACGGATCCATTTTTGTCAAAGATCTGATCTTTGGTGAGTTGAATCGATGATCAAATTAAAAAGATATTAAGAGAGAGAGAGAGAATTGGAGGAGAGGGAAAAGGTTTATATAGAGAGTGGAAGGTGTAGATAAGTACACGTGTCGTATGTATTTACTGTACAAGTGTAAATGTATATGTATCGATGGAAGAAGAGTGAAAAGAAGAAGAAAGAAGTTGAGGTTTTTGATTCCAAGGATGAAAGTGATTGTTGGGTACAATGATGAGTGTTTCCTACTGAAGAGGAAAGATGATTAGTAATTTTGTCTATTTTTTGTTAGGATAAGCTTTGTTTCAGTCAAATAAGTTCCGTTTGTTTAGGAACACTAGTTCTGTTTCTTGTTGAACAAGTTTTAAGGTTGTCTTACTTCTTAGGCATCCGTTTCTCTAACGTTTTGTAGTATGGCTATTTATAAAGCCCTTCTTCTATTTGGTTGAATAAGAGAAATAGTTTCTACTCTATCTTTTCTCTAATACATTACATTTGGTATCAGAGCTTGCAAAGAATAGAAACTTAACAAAGAAAAGAGAGAGTGAATCAATGGCGTCTGAGAAGGAGAGTATGCTGAGCATTCCGAAGTTCGACGGCGATTACGAACACTGGGCCATGCTGATGGAAAACCTGCTGCGATCAAAAGAATGGTGGAACCTTATTGAGGAAGGAATCACAGAACCGCCGAGGGGAACTGTGCTCACCGGACCACAACGAACAGAGTTGGCGGATCTGAAGCTCAAAGATCTGAAAGTGAAGAACTACCTGTTTGCCTCCATCGACAAGACCATACTGAAGCAAATCTTGGTGAAGAACAGTTCCAAAGATCTCTGGGATTCCATGAAAGCAAAATTCCAGGGAAATGAGAGAGTTCGAAGCGCTCAATTACAGAGAATGAGGAGAGACTTTGAGGTGCTTGAGATGAAGAATGGCGAGAGTGTAACCGAGTATTTTGCGAGAATCATGCTCATTGCTAATGACATGAGGAACCTGGGAGAGGAAATGCCCGATGGCAAGGTGGTAGAGAAGGTGTTAAGAACCTTGTCTGACAAGTTCACATACATTGTGTGTGCAATCGAGGAATCAAAAGACATCAAGAATCTCTCGATTGATGAGCTTCAGAGTTCACTTCTTGTACATGAGCAGAAGTTTAAAAAAAAAGAAAGTGAAGATCAAGTGCTCAAGGTTACAGAAGACAAAGGAGCTGAGAGAGGAGAACAATGGTCAAGAGGACGAGGAGGCTATCGAGGTTCCAGAGGAAGAAGAGGAGGAGGAGGAGGCAGAAGCAACTCCAACAGAGCTCTGGTGGAATGCTATAAGTGTCACAAATTAGGTCACTATCAATACGAGTGTCCTAATTGGGAGAAAGGCGCAAATTATGCTGAGTTTGATAGTTCAGAAGATATGGTGTTGATGGCACAAGAAGAAATAAAAAACTCAGATCGGATTTGGTTTCTGGATTCCGGGTGCAGCAACCACATGACAGGAGAGAGACAGTGGTTCAGTGATCTTGATGAGAGCTACAAGCATTCAGTTAAGTTGGGAGACAACTCAAAAATGGCGGTAGTGGGCAAAGGAAACGTTAGGCTGGAGATTGGTGGCTCCTCACACATCATCACGAATGTGTATTACATCCCGGAACTCAAGAACAATCTAATCAGTGTGGGTCAACTAGTGGAGAAGGGAATCGCAGTACTTATTCAGGATAAGGCATGTCGTCTATACCATGAGGAGAAGGGACTGATCTTGTGCTCTGTCATGACAGTCAACAGAATGTTTGTGATCAGTGCGAGGATGATGGCTCAAGAACCCACGTGTTTCAAGACATCAACAGAAGATACAACTCACCTATGGCATTGTCGATATGGACACTTGAGTTACAGTGGATTAAAAACATTGAAGTCTGGGAACATGGTCATGGGGCTACCAGAGCTAACAACACCAAGCAAGCTGTGCAAAGATTGCATAATTGGGAAGCAACAGAGGGAGATCATTCCAAAAAGAAGCAATTGGAGAGCTTCGGAAATCCTACAGCTTGTTCACTCAGACCTGTGTGGACCAATAACTCCAGCGTCTAGTAGCGAAAGGAGGTATATCATCACATTCATAGATGACTTCTCAAGAAAATGTTGGGTTGATTTTCTTTCAGAAAAATCTCAAGCTCTCGATGCATTCAAGAAGTTCAAGGCACTGGTGGAAAGAGAAACAAGCCTCCTTATAAAGTGCTTGAGATCAGACAGAGGGGGTGAATACAACTCGGGTGAGTTCAAGAAGTTGTGTGAGAACTATGGGATTCAGAGACAACTCACCGCTGCCTACACACCCCAACAAAATGGGATAGCAGAGAGGAAGAACAGAACCATACTAAACATGGTTAGGAGTGTGTTAAGTGGAAAGAAAGTTCCAAAGATCTTTTGGCCAGAAGCAACAATGTGGTGTGTTCATGTTCTGAATCGAAGTCCAGCCGCAGCAGTAGAAGGGATGACGCCAGAAGAAGCATGGAGTGGGACTACTCCTCGTGTGTCTCACTTCAGACTGTTCGGGAGCATAGCACACGCACACATACCTAAAGAAAATCGAAAGAAGCTAGATGATAAAAGCATCAAATGTGTGGTGTTTGGGTTGAGTGAAGAATCTAAAGCATACCGGCTGTATGATCCGGTGAGAGGCAAAATCATCATCAGTAGAGACGTGATGTTTGAGGAAGATGCAGAATGGGAATGGAAGAATGAGTCTGGAGATGATTCAAACAAGTTTACATGGGAGGAGGAAACCGACACTGAAGAAGCAGCAGAACCTGAGACAGAACAAGAAAACAGAGAAGATGACAATGGAGGAAGCAGCTCAAACGTGACAAATCCAACCAGTGGTGAGGGTAGACGCAGAAAGCCTCCAACATGGATGCAAGAATATGTCAGTGGAGAGAACTTATCAGAAGAAGAAGGACTGGAAAACTTTGTCATGTTCACATCAATCAATGATCCATCCTGTTTTGAAGAAGCGATAATGGAAAACAGGTGGAGGGAGGCAATGGATCAGGAGATTGAATCAATAGAGAGGAATGAGACATGGGAGCTGTGCAACTTACCTACTGGAGCTAACACCATTGGAGTCAAATGGATCTTTAAAGCCAAGCTAAACGAAAATGGAGAAATCGACAAGTGCAAGGCGAGACTGGTTGCTAAGGGCTATGCACAGAAGTATGGCGTTGATTACACTGAAGTGTTTGCCCCGGTGGCAAGATGGGACACCATTAGAGCGATCCTTGCTTTGGCTGCACAACAAGGATTGAAAGTGTATCAGTTAGACGTGAAGAGTGCGTTCCTCCACGGCGAGCTCACTGAGACTGTGTACGTTGATCAGCCTCAAGGTTATGAGGTAAAAGGCCATGAATCAGAAGTATACAAGCTCAAGAAGGCCCTGTATGGACTCAAGCAAGCTCCAAGAGCATGGTATAGCCGCATTGAAGCATACTTTGTAGCTGAAGGCTTCGAGAAATGCCCTCACGAACACACCTTGTTTGTGAAAGCTGACAAAGAAGGTAACTTATTCATTGTATCTCTTTACGTCGACGATATGATCGTGACAGGAAACCAAGCAGAGATGGTAGAAGAATTTAAAGCATCGATGAAGGCTGAGTTCGATATGTCAGACTTAGGTGAGATGCGATACTTCTTGGGAGTGGAGATTATCCAAGATGAAACTGGAATCTACATGTGCCAGAAGAAGTATGCACGTGAGATTTTGGAAAGGTTCAAGATGGAAGATTGCAATTCTGTGCGAAATCCTATTGTTCCAGGAACAAAGTTGGTGAAGGAAGATGGATCAGGAAGAGCTGATGCGAGCTTATACAAGCAAATGGTGGGATGTTTGATGTACTTAGCAGCTACAAGACCGGACCTGATGTTTGTTCTCGGTCTGATCAGTCGATTCATGGAGAGTCCCACGCAAACTCACATGAATGCAGTGAAAAGAGTTCTAAGGTATGTGAAGGGAACGATGAGCTTGGGAGTTCACTACAAAAAGGGTGGAAGCAATGTATTGGAGGCATATTCAGACAGTGATTACGCTGGTGACTTGGACAGCAGGAGAAGCACTTCGGGTTATGTATTATTTCTAAGTGATGCAGTCATTTCATGGTCATCAAAGAAACAACCAGTGGTTACACTGTCCACAACTGAAGCTGAGTTTGTGGCTGCAGCAGGATGCGCATGTCAGGTGATTTGGATGCGAAGAATTCTAGCAGAGATTGGTCTACTGCAGAAAGAAGGTACTATTGTTCATTGTGATAACATGTCAGCCATTAAACTTTCAAAGAATCCAGTTATGCACAAGAGGAGTAAGCACATAGACGTGAGGTTCCATTTTCTTAGAGATCTTGCTAATGATGGAATTGTGGAGTTGGTACATTGCAATACACATGTTCAGATTGCAGACATAATGACGAAGCCGTTGAAGCTTGAAGCGTTTGAAAGGTTGCGTGAGATGCTTGGAGTATGTGTTGTAAACTAAGACAAGATGCGATTTTTTAGTTTAAGGGAGGATGTGTTAGGATAAGCTTTGTTTCAGTCAAATAAGTTCCGTTTGTTTAGGAACACTAGTTCTGTTTCTTGTTGAACAAGTCTTAAGGTTGTCCTACTTCTTAGGCATCCGTTTCTCTAACGTTTTGTAGTATGGCTATTTATAAAGCCTTTCTTCTATTTGGTTGAATAAGAGAAATAGTTTCTACTCTATCTTTTCTCTAATACATTACATTTTTTTGCTAGTACAAGAAGAAGAAAAAAAAAAGATGAGATTTGAAAATGAAATGAAAAAGTGTATGTGGGATAAGATTTTTTTGAAGAAAAAAAGAAAATAAGACATATTGGAGAGCATTTTGTTTCATGAAATTATCTTATTTTTGTGGGTCTATTGTTTCTTACACTTGATAAATAAATTGAAAATTGTAATACGTTTGTTCCTCTTTGTACTAGAAGCTACTCCATCATCTATTTTTTGGGTCTTTGGAAAATTTGATTCTTTCTTTGAATAAAATCTCTAGTGGTTGGATACAAACACAAGAAAATAACAGAGAAAGTTACAATCATGTGCCTGAGTCCCTTAGTATTTGAATTTAGATGATTATATAACTTAAAGTTTGTCAATGCTGGTATCTAATATAATCTTAACCATTTATGTTTCTTGACAAAACTCTCTTTGTTAAACCATTTCCATTATTTTAAATATACTATTATGACATAATATATTACAATTACATAGACCACACGTTTGATTTCCTTTCAAGTTTGTACATCGGAAATGCTTATAAATTAAGCTAAGTGACTTAGAAAAGAAAAGGATCACCCCAAATTTTTTTTTCTTAACGACAAAAAAACATATTTTATTAAATTGAATCAAATAAATTAGTTTTCGAAGATTAAAAAAAACAAAGAGTTATGAAAATATATAGAGTTTTGTGTTCGAATTCCTTTTGTAAACAAGTCTGTCTAAATCACTTGCTCTCCGGGAAGTTATTCTAGCGTGCGTTGACAAAGGCTTTCGTCACCTACATTGCGATTCTGATTCACTGCAACGGATCAATGCTTTCAAGACCGGGACTCCGGTTGCGGAGCTATGTGGCACTGTAGTTGACATTTGTTGTTTAGCATATCAACCTTTGTAGTTTATTTCTTTTGCTTGGATTCCTAGGAATAAGAATAGGGAAGCTGATGCTTTGGCTAAACAAGCTTTGTATAATGAAGTTCAAGTCTAATGTAAGTTTGTTGTAACCAAAAACAAAAGCAAGTCAGTGAGTCATGCCCATATATTGTGCTTTCGTGCATAATAAAAAGGAAAATACAGTAAAGAGAAAAGACATGGCCCTTCTTGATAAAACCGTAGAGATGCTTCACCAGTTCCATATCAAAAATCAAAGCCATTCCCGAACAAATTTGACTTTATCACCCAAATAAAAGACTGTTTATGTCATTTTGGTGGTAAACTTCTTGAGGTCTTGCCAATGATATAATCACGTACATTTGGTCCCTTCCTTTGATAAAAGATTTTAATAAAATTAAGGAGCCATCGAATGTTTAGGGTTTAGAGTGGGGTTTAATTAGTTTTATATTTTTATTTGTATATTTCTTGTTTTAGTGTTCACTTTTATAGGTGCTTCTTCCCTCTTTTCCTCCCTCGAGGTGCTGATTTTATGGGGTTTTCTCCAATAAAATAAAAATAAGAAAATGATTGTATCATTGTGTATTCACCCAATTCATTTTATTTTTCGTTTACCCCTCCTTTCTCTACAATTTGCAACATTTGCCAGGAAAGAATAAACAGGAATGATGAGATTCTTTGTATGTATCCTTTTTATTTTCATGCACATACTCAAAATTCTTTTTAGGACATAGGTCTCTGTGATGTTTGCAAGTCATCATCAGTTTAGACAAACTTATCTCAGCCATTTAATGATTTTTCCTTAACAAAACAACTCATCGACATGAAACTGTATTGTAGCAGTACAATAGTATATTCATTAATTGATTAAACCTTACTTACTATATTACAATAGTCAGCACCTTGTTTGTATTGATAAAAAAAATACATATAGATGCCGCACTAGTGACTTGATCGAGATTGATTATGTAGTACGACGATAGATTCGTTGGAGACTATTTTAATGAAGTAATTTGTTTTATTTTTAAATAAATAAATCATATAACTTCAAAGTGGCATTTCGGACCCATTTAACGGCGGATATCTCAAAAGGTATGTTATTTAATGAGTTGATATGCAAATTGTAGATACAATAAATGCAAAAAGGAGAATAATTTAAATTTGATATATCTTGTATGCTAAGAGTATATATACTTTGCTTTATTTCTGCTACCAGTACTGAATGTACATAAGTAGTAGCATAACTTTTATGCATATCGTTTCTAGTTTTTATAATTTACTTAGCATATGCATTGAATATATAAAAATAGATGTAACTAATAATAACTTAAACACATTTCAATCATATTATTAATTACATCATACATTTCTTTGAATAATTGTTTCTTTGTTGAAGTTAAAACATTTGTTTTTATACCGTCTGCCAAAGAAAAAGTTGAGGATATATAGGTTTATTTATTTAAACCGTTATGAAACTATGGCAAGCAGATTATACCAGTAGTACTATATGCATGCAATCAAACGTAATGTCTAATAGCAGTTGCGAGAGAACCAAAAATCAATTGGCATTTAACAAACCGAGTATGCTAAATTTTGAAAAAAGATTTTCAACGAGATGATCTAAACCGGATGAGCCCATCCGCATCAAAACATGCTTAGTAATTAGGTTATCCTATAAAATATGATTATATGATGTAAAATGTATGACTAGTGTATATAATAATAAAAAGGATGGTGCGAGAGAAATGAGTGGTGGCAATGGAAGAAGGGGACCATGAAATCTAAGGGACGCGTCGGACAACTCAAAACCTCGGTTTCATAAAGAGACTTTCCCTCTATTTTATCTTATTTTTATATATTAGTATTATTGTTTAGTACTTATTCGTTTCCAGAAAAAGTACTTATTCGTTTTGAGAAAATTATGTTTAATATAACATTTGTTTCAAAAATATATTTTTGTATTTTAATATATATCTATTAGATAAAATGATAAATTATTAATTTCAAAATAATAATTGCGTTAATTAAATGTTATGAGATATAAGTTATAAAAATAGCCAATCATAAAAATAATATATTTATAATCAAAACTTAATATGTTTTAATAGATGTGAAAATTCAAAATAGAATATAATTGCTATTTTTGACAAAAGTTTGTTTTCTTAATTATCTACCATTTTTATTTCTTAAAATATGATTCTTCCAAATACCCAATAATATTGAATTTTATCATGTGCTTATTAATAAAGTATTTAGAATATATTAATTCCTAAGAGATATTATAATAACTAAATGACAACAAATAAAAGTATGAAACATAATATGTATAAAATCTAAGTCTCATATACATAACAAATATACTCCTTCCATTTTGAAAATAATATTTAAATACATTTTTATTAGGTAATAGTGATAGATTATATTTAAAAAAATAATAATTGTGTTTATTAATTTTGTATTGACCAAAAATTATAAAATAGTTAATATATATTTATAATCAAAATTTGAATTAAGATGAAAGTATATTGGATGATACGAGTTATCGTCGTAAAAACATAATATGAAATTTAACAACTTTGTTTTCTTAGCATTTCTCTAATTATTAGTCTTATTACTTCATTTATTAGTAAACGAATGCAGTCATTGCAGTGGCTATGACTGATGATGATTACCTGTCCATCCAGGAGGTGAAGTTATAATTATCAGTTAACTAAGCTGGTAAGCAACTGATAAGTATTGCTTAATTTTGATTCAGTGTTTTATATTCGGACGGTGGAAAGCGAGAGGTGGAATAATTTGATTCTTTTTAAGAGGGTGAACAGCCCCCACTTGAGATCTTGAGATATGCTCTTTTAATTCTTTTCCCCTATATATTTTCTAGAAAACAAATATGAATCCAAAATCATATATCTAAGGATCTTTAGTTCGTGGTAAGACAATTCTCTAAAGAAAATGTAACTTTCAGAAGCGTTAACTTGATTAAGTGATAATTGTTGTTTATAAAAGAGCCCAAAAATCTATATATTAAAGCATCAGCCAGTTAGTTGTTGTTATGAACCAACGCGACTACTTTTGAAAAAAAGCGAAAAAACTTACGAGGAAAACAAATTGAGGCTAATGCATAGCTGGTTCGATGTAGCCAAAGATCACTTTCTATAAATATACACATCTAACGATAAATGGCAGTTCTGTATACTTCATGAAGACAGATATGTATCTATGCGGTTATGATACATTAACAACTGTTTCCTGATGTGGTCCAAATTATCATAAAAACGATTAGAAGTGATGATTTGAACGTCTTATCCATGTACATGACAAGTGTTTATATATTTACAAAACAGTATCGGAGGGAAAGCTATAAACTTGGCCTTGGTTTGGAAGTAATAGTTCAATATCGTTACTTTTATTCTAAGCCAAGAAATATTTAGAAGTAAAGAAATTGAGTAAAATCATGTTTATCCTCAGTCTTTTAAAATGAAATTCTTAACTTAATTTGATTTTTTTATATAATTTTTTGGATAAAAAATGGATTTTAAGATTTCTAATTTTAAAAAAAATTCTTAGGTTTTGTAGTTACAAACTAAAAAACGTCTCTTAAAAATATTAAAAATTTCTACTAAAATTTTTTTAATAAACATGTCCTGAAAACAAAAAGCAGTAACCAACAGATGCCTTAAGGTATTTATATCTATCTATATGCAGACTATATCAATCAGATATAATATAAATAAATCAAACATTTTCTGGAGAGACAGAAGGGTGATTGTTAGGAGAGCGAGAAGGAAGTGGCAGAACAAGTCATATCAAGAAGAGACAGCTGTAATTTCATAAAGACATCAAGTGGTAGAGACAAGTGTGATGCTTAAGGTTGGTAACATTTAAAAAAAATAAAAGTTATTACTTTTCCAAAAGCATTTCTGCTTCTATTTTTGTAGTAGTTGTTGTTGTACTCACCTCGACTCAATCAATATCACATTACATCACCAGACGTAGACAAAAGCAAGAGAAGCCAGATTTGTCAAAGTAAGTGCAACATTGTTAGAAAGGATCTTCTTTGTTCATAACTTCATATATTTATTCTTGT
This sequence comes from Moricandia arvensis, assembly GCA_905132765.1. NCBI lineage: Eukaryota > Viridiplantae > Streptophyta > Magnoliopsida > Brassicales > Brassicaceae > Moricandia > Moricandia arvensis. The sequence goes on from CAJHQP010001932.1 coordinate 76,488, forward strand.
ACATCCAAACAGAAAAATATATAATCCATCCAATTGATGACACAAAGGGATAAAATTGTGGTGGTACCATTAACTATTCTCCTTTTATGATTAGTAAATGGTAATGAGTTTCTAACCATCCGAGGAAGATGATAAAGAAACTTCTCTCAGTTAATAATTGCATTACCTCTTAGGGTTTTAGCGTTTATAGATTGAGGAGGTACTTAGTTCATTAGGTTAATAGGTAAGGGTTTAATGGATAGAGGAGGTACTTGGTTAAATAGGTTAATAGGTAAGGGTTTATGGATAGAGGAGGTACTTGGTTCATTAGGGTTAATAGGTATTCAACTTTTGGTGTGATTTTATGTTTAAATGAGTAGTCAAAGTTTTTTTAGGAGAGTTTAAACTTAAATATAAAAGTAAATTGAAAATATCATCATTAGTTCTATGGTTTTGGGTGGACCTATCTCAATATATAAATCAAGGTCGGCCCCTTATCATTCCACTACGACTGCTCTCCACAGCTATTTGACATCATTGTCATTATTCTATTTCTACCTTACACTTTTTCTTAACCACGGATTAATTTTTTTTGACAGAAAATAAAAGGTGAAAAACTAGACATACCTTTGTGTAGATGATGGGAAATTTGTAAGGTGTGAATATGAATAATTTCATGTGGCACTGATGAGTATATTGTACTAAGTGTTCCTAAAATCAGAGCAAGGAACCAAGACTTAACTATAGCGTTCATCATTCATGCAAAATGTGGCCCTTTCAAAGTTTCCTTTTGAACACACAAGAGTGTCTTCTTTGTTCCTACTAATTTTTTTTCCTTTTATATAAACCGTGAGCGTTTTTGTTCTATGATTCAACAAGACACTGGTTTCATGTTTGTTCTCACGTGAACTTTTCAATGTTATGAAAGATTGATTATTAATCTTAAGTATTTCTAAAGATATTATGTACAACAAAATAGAGAAAAGAGGATTCTCCCATTAGTTTCTCAAACAGAACAAGATTCAACCTTATGGATCGTTTAGTATCACCCTTTTCGTAATTGTACTAGAGACCCTAAAGCGTAACAAAAAAACAATTACAGCAGAAGATGAAAAGTTTAGTTGAAAGGATGTTGAATAAGATCCAAGTTGCAACAGTGGTCTCAAGTTAAAGATAGGTTAATATAAATGTTCTTTACTCAAGATAGTTTAGTTGAGACCACGGTTACAACTTGGATCTTATTCAACATCTTTGCGGCATATATACATAGTAACATCTGTGCGTTAGTGTTCACCCAGAGTTGCTGGTGATGAACGTTTTAAGAGCATTGTTTTTAGATGACCTAACATTCTTAAGAGTCATCATCAGCTTCTGTCTCTCTCCTTCAACCTCTGCAAACTTGACGCTTAGCTGAGAGTAACGGTCATGCATCTCCTTAAGCTCTGTTTCTAGAGATGCATACCGGCCTTTGGTCTCTATTTATCCTATTAAATCGTTTGTGTCCTGGAAGATTGCTTCGTCATCGGTGTGTTTCTTCAAGATAAAAAAAAAGATCCAGTGACGCTAGGCGGCACTAACGTAAAATCGTTCTTACTATACTAACCAATAAGTAGACATTGTGATTCAAAATTTATTACCTCATTGTTTAAGTGATCCAAGGTAGACCTTATGTTACAAGGTATACAACACACTAGCAAGATAGAAATAAATAGATATATACAGTAAGCATTGTAGTAACCAAGTCATTAATCCGAGTGTGCACACTGCGTAGTTCGATGATGCGAGTTTGAAATAATACCAGGCTCCAGGTTCTTTTGGGCCTAGACCCAAGCTAGTTAAGTTTATAATTATATACTAGATTAAAATCCAGATGTCACTAATCTTACAAAAACTTTTTTCGTAAATTAAAAAAATAATTCAGAGTAAAAGTAATTAAGCTATAAATTGTGGTAACATTTAAAATAAACAAACTTGCATAAACGACTTGTCTGGTTTAGTCACTTTTAGTTTTAGTCTTAGATAACATCTTGTGATAAAACATCTTAAAACAGTAGATTTTTGATGAAGCTAGCCGTTCCTTCGAGGTGATTCATCAGTCTTTAAAGTTCGAGTTCTCGACTCTAGAGGTCTTTGCACAAGTCGCAGGTAGAATAGTCGAAGTTATAGTTTTACCGGATTAATCCGTTTTTTTAAATTGGGTAAGAAAAAAAAACCATGTTCTCCATGTTTTGTTTTGTTTTGTTTTGGATCTTTTTCGGTTTATTTGTTAAGTTGGTCATCAGATTGAGTAGAGTTTTGGTTTGATCGAAGATTTTTGATCCTTTAATTAGTTTCTGCTTTGCAATTAATTTTCCTTCAAGTACGTTTTATCTTTGTTTCCCATGTGTGGATTTTAGAGTCAGGAGATATGTATTGTGTCAACGTGTTAAATATTTCATCCTTGATCCTTCTTGCTTTTTCAAGTTTGTGTTAACAAATTTGACAGACGCAAATTAGATTTGTTTTCTATAAAGGACAAACAGCAATTTGCTAATATAAATATTTCTAAATGTCTTTTTTTTTTTTGAAACACCAATATTTCTAAATGTCTATTGCTTACTTTTATATTGCTTCTAGTACGTGTATGAGACCAAAAACACTATAAAAAAATCAATTCTTCAAATCTAGGAATCAAAAGAAAAAACGCATTATCATTAGTTTCTCTCCTGATTTTCTAATGTACTTGAGTATAAAGTCCTGTGTAATTGCGATCGATATATTTACTATATATGCAACTCTATTCCAAAATATCTGATAAAGTTTATTGATAGTTTATTGATGACGACTCACTCACACTCAGATTGCCAATCAGCACTTGGGCAGTGGGTAATATATTATGCTATTAAAATTATTTGTTTTATTAATTCAACATTTCAACATTTTAGTATGTTTCTATCACCATTACCTTCTTTTACCTCTTTTTTTTATTATTTTCAACACGTCATGACCAGATCCAGTGAAACATTTAGCTTTGTTTGGTAATTAATAGAGTAAAAGTGTGGAAAAAATTGAAAATGGAGAAAAGAAAAAGTGGAATTGAGAGTAATTTTTACTTTTCACTAAAGTAGAGTAATATATTACTTTAGTGTGAATATATTTTAGGGTAAATTGGCTAAAACCATTTTTTACTCAGACTCCTAATCTATAAGGTCTCATATATAAAAATCAATATATTTTATATAACTAGTTTATTATCTGACCTGTTAATAATAACAAATTAAAATCATTTTAAAATATAGTAAATAACAAAATATTTTTTTTTCTTTGACTAATGGATTTTCCATTTTTCTCTTCTGACAAATAAATTCTTTTTATTTTATTTTGACTATTATTTTTTCGTTTATTCATTATAGATCAATGCTAAAACATTTCTATTTTTAAAACAAGTTTTATGAAATTTTATAAAAAAAAATTAAAGACTCATTTTATATTTTGTTTCAGGTTCCCATAATTTTAAGACCGATCTTGTTCAACACTGTTGATTTTATTACTATTTATTTATAGTAGTTGCATCGAACACGGCTCATTAAATGTTTGATAATAAGTAAATAAACTCTAATTATCTAACTAATTAAAACGCTACTGTGTAGTATTCTTCGGTATATTATATGGTCACCTTATATGGATTACGAACAGTGGCCATGAGACGGACTATGTCCATTACTTACACAGTCGCGCCAGGTTTAATATTATATATACCTAAAACAAGATTAGTGCGATGCTTAATGATTCGTCTTTGTGAAGTTATTTAATTATATAAGTCTTTCTAGATAACAATAATAACGTAAATACACTACTTTTTGTTTTTTTTTTTGATAAGTATGTGACACTACTTTTTGTTCTATTATATGAACTAGTACTTTTGCAATATATGTATTACAAAGTGGGTGTAATCATATCCGAATCTATCGTGGATTGCATCAATCCGTATTTTTCGTTTGTTTATTTGTATGACCACCGTTTTACGTTTTTATTTTAATGAAAGATTATCGTATATGTTGTCGGACAAATCTTTATTGTTGATAAATAACATCCAGTTAAACCAAAAAACAAAAAAAAAAACACATTTGCTCTGTAAGTGTAAATGATCATAGATTTATGATCCTCGCTAAACACTTTTTTTTTAAATAAAAAAATCTCTATGGGTTTAATGGTTAAGTTTTCAGATTTTGACCGTTTAACAAAGACGTTCTAACATATTTTGCTTTAACTATTAGAAGTAAAATTGTATTTGTCTATCTGCTCAAGATAGAGGTAGGGGTGGGTACGGATCAAATAACACGATAATTTTTAGTATTTGTGATTTGTTTCGGATCTTACGGATATCTGATTTTTCGATTTGCTTTGCTTCGAAGAAATACGGATATCCGGTTTTCCGGATATCCGGATTTTTTTTAAGTATTTGCGAATATTTGCGGATATTTACGAATATTTACGGATATCTCATCTACTTTGTTTAATACAACTAAATTTAAAAAACTATACAAACTTATTTTAAAAAAAAGTATTTTTACATAATAAAAAATAAAAAATAATGAAACTATATGTTCTATATATTCTAAAATTAATCAAATTTTCTTATAAACACACAAAATTTTAGAAAATTATTAAAATTTTAGATAATTAATGATTTTATAAGAAAGATTATAGATAAAATTTAAATAACATTAATAAAATAATATGTTAAAATAATAATAATATAAAATTACACATATAAAATTCTATATTTATTTGTAAATATACATCTTTTTGTATAATGTCGGAGCGGATCGGATATCCGGCTCTAAATTTTTTAGTATTTGTAGTTTGCCTCGTTTCTAACGAATATTAACATAAGTATTTGATTTGCTTCGACAACTTACGGATATCCGGATTTTTCGGTTCGAATCAAAACGAATAATGAATTAAATCAAATTTAACGGATAAAATGCCCAGTCCTAGATAGAGGAATGACACTGGAGAGTGGAGCCACTACTAGAAATGAACGCAACAATAACACATAGACAATATTAATTTCTAAAAAGGACCCACAGATTTATCTATATATTCATCCCCAACCCCTCCCCCTAAATACCAAACAACACTCATCTTTCACCAAATACTTTTACATTTTATCATCTCTTTTTCATATTTTAACTTTTATTTTTCTCCAAGAGAAAATTTCCTGTGATTTTTCAAGATTAACCGAACATGTCGCTAGACGGACTAGGAGGGATCGCTATGGCGGAGGTTTACACGGCGAGGAAGTTTCATAGAGAGAACATGAAGACTTTAACGGCAAGCACAGCCACAACCGTCGGTGGTGGAAACGAAGACAATGGTGGAGGATATAGCCGGTGGTTCTTCGGAAAGCTAAGCACCAAGAAAAACTCGGCTAAAGTTTGTGATCTCATAACTATAGAATAAATCGATGATCACATCCAAAACTTATCTAAGGAATAAAAAACTTTATATATCTTTTATGCTTTTTATTTGAGAACATCTTTTGTGTTTTTTTTTAGAACATCTTTTGTGTTTTACTTTATTTCTGTTATATGTTTGATGATGTCTATTGTGATTTTATTTATGAAATTTTAGGTGAGATTTTGTAAAGCGATGAGATTTTCTTAGATTATATAGTTCATGTGATAATTTTTCGTTTCTATGAAGAAACAAAAAAAAACATGTATTGATTTCTTAAATGTTTGTGACGTTAACGAAAATGTTAACGCTACTGTATACGATACCATTATCGTCATCTGATGACGTCGAAATTCAGTTTCAACGTTATTGACGTATATAAAAGGAATGAAATCATGTCCACTAATAACTAGTAACTACTATTCAGAAAAGGCAAATTTATATAGCAAACCTCAATTCCAATTAGATACCAAAATACCAAATTTAATATAATTTCATATCTAATGAAACATTGAAAATGACATCATTCTGTCAAATTTAGTGTATTTTAATAAATACTATTCATCACACTAAATATTAAATAATATATTATATTTTTCATTTAATTAGACACATTATAACGATTAATTAGTTTTAACTTATAGTTAAAGATTAAATATATCATACTACTTTGTATTTTTAAAGTTTCACATCACTAAACCGTTAAATTATTGTAATTATAATTTAATTAATTATTTATTTGGAAGAGTATTATTAATTACATTGAATTGTAACAAAATAAAATACCTTATCAATTTTCTAAATGTCTAAATTTTTCATTTCAATTAATTTTTTAAATAATAAAATAAATAAGTATATAAATTAACTAAAAATAAAATTTACAAATAAAAATGGAAATATGATTACCAAATTTAATAAATAAATATAAAATTTAAATTCTATATATAATCAGTCATTTATAAATATTAATATATAGAATTATGAAAAAATTAAAATAATAATATATAATATTGTTCAGTGTGATAGTTGGAGATAAAAATATAAAGTTTAATAGAAAAATATCAAATTTGCTGTTAGTGTTATGGTTAGAGTTGCCCAATGACCAAATTTAAAACTTTTTTTTGTTTTTTGCTAAATTACCAAATTTAAAACTTGGTGTATATATAGCCGTAACAAACCATATACTTTTTTTTTGACAATCCATATGCTATATGGTTATGGAAACTAGTACCGAAGTTTCAATCATCGTGGAAGCTACGGGACAACGAGCCTCGAAGACGGCATATGAACGAGGTTTCAGTCATCTTGATCTTGCCTTGCCTTTCCTCATGTGCACTTGCTACACGAGAATATCAGCCAATCTTATGGGCTTTATATGAGCTAAGCCCAACTTCACTCTACGCTTTTCCTTTGCACTTGAACAGCTCATACTTGTTTTTTTTTTTTTTTTGCTCTCATACGTGGTTGGGTTAAATATTTATTTTTCTTACTTTTTGTGTATATTGTGAAATATGATTTACATTAATTCGGATTTTAAAAGACAAATGGATCGTTTTTCATGTCGAAAACTTTAATGTTACAGTAAAGGAAAACGTTATTATGGAAGAAACATGTTCACTTACTTTCACCATTATTTCCTTTGTGCATGTATGTCATCGACCAATATGAATAATATCTTATTATTATTATAAGGATTGAAAACTAATCCATATATGAATCTTTATGAAAGCAAAACCAAAAGTAAACTGAAAAGAAAAGAAGAAGCATGCTTGTCTCTTTCGAACACACAGATTTTATTAGCCAAGTGGGTGCCAAACAAGCAGCTAAAGAATGAATCGCTATTAGGCAAAAAAGAAAGAAAGATTTAATTTAAAATGTTATCTTAGAGAGTCGGGTAGGTCATTAAAAATGATACTACATTAAGAGCATCTCTAATTCCATTATATTTTTTACTTTAAAATGAAATTTAGGGTAAAAATGTTCTAATATATTCTATTTTCATTTTATAATAAAATGAAAAATAATTTTATTCTATGGATAGAATAATTTGTTTTGTTTATCTTTTTATTTTTCACTCTCAAATAAAAAATCACTAAAGTAAAATACAATTCTATTATAGAGTTAGTTTACTTTAATAAATTGAATAAATCATTGAAAATGATATAACATTGGAGTCCTTTCACATTAAAGTGAATAAACAATTTAATAAAGCATTAATCTTGCACACTTTGTGTTGTAGTCCACAAAATGCGACCTACATTAATTTATAGGAAAAAAAATAAAGTCTGTGGCTAAAAGACTTTCTGAAAAATCTATTTTAAAGATTATTAGAAATGAAAAACTATTTTTCCTATACAGTAAATTATATGTCAATTGTTGTGCATTTTTTATTAATAAATAAAAACGAATATCTGAAGAGAAATACAAAAAAAAATGTCTGCGATTCAGATTCTATATATTAGTATAATAGTTAAGAAACGAATAATTCACGAAACTGTGGAGCCGGCTGGGGAATATTCCCACGAGCAGTGACGTGTCGGCCGACGATAAGAAACCAGCTCATCACCGATCGAAGTGACGTCATCTAACGCGTATTTTAGACACATGAGCGCATGTTAAAGACTTGGACTTTTCTTTTCTCACTCGATTTGTTTGTTTTCTCACGGCGGTGACTTTTGTAGTTCATCGTTCGTTTACTTAGCAGGTTTCTTAGCAGAAGTTCTTAACTTTTCTAAAATACGTTTACTTTTAACTAAGAAAACCTAAGAGACGTCTCTTAAATAAGAGTTCTAAGAGCGTCTTTTAACAAAAAAAAATTAAAAAAGAAAAAAAAAAAGTCAAATTTAGTTAAGAACCTCATTGTAAGATGCTGATAAACATAGTCTTACAGCTCGCTTATTATTAGTCTACGCTCCATGAACTAATCAAAGCAACGAGAACGAAAAAAAAGAAGGAAAAAAAAGAAATATCTTTGCTTTTTCTTTTTTCTCCTTCTCCTTTCTATCGTTGTGTACGGCTTCACCCCAAAGAACGCGTTTCAGCTGGATATTCACTGTTCATCTCTCGACTTCGTGATGAATCAATGGTTGGTTTATTATAAAACTTGCAAAAAAAAATTTCTTCTGTGTTTCTTTTTGTCAAATTTGTAATTATGGGTATTGCTTTATTTGGCTAGTTTTATTACAAGACTCAATCTTTGAAGAGTTTGGCCTTATTGTTTGTCTAAAAGTCTCAACCTTTAATAGCTAAGAGTCAAAACTAGGAGAGAAAGTATGTGTCTTGAGAGAAATTCTGTAAGCTTGAGCTTTTAATTAATGATTTGACAGATGATGAGTTCTTCTTCGTCTACCACACAAGCTGTACCATTCAGAGACATGGGGATATATGAACCATTCCAACACTTGTCTGGTTGGGAAAACACTTTCAACAACAATCAGACTTCTTCCACAGTTCATGAGGTGGATGCTGCTAGAACAGAAGCATATGTTAACAATAAGGTCAGATTCTTCCCTGATCCATGGTTTCAGACTGGTTACTTTTTTTTTTGTTTAATTAGCTGTTAAAAATACGCCCAGGGAAACTATACTTCTTTGTATACTAACTCTGTTGAAGCAGAACCTTCTAGTAACAATGATCAGGACCAAGATCAAATCAATGATAAGGTAAACAGTGATCACGAGTGTTGGCATTTCGATATGAGAATGATAACATTAATTGTTGTTGTTCATTTTGTATGCTCAGATGAAACGGAGATTGGCTCAGAACAGAGAGGCTGCTCGCAAAAGTCGTTTGAGAAAGAAGGTAACAAAGGTCTCTCTTGGTAGATTCTTTCTTGTGGTAATGAAGACCAAAAAAACTTACACAGAGTTTATGTGACTTATGTCTATGCCTTTAGGCCCATGTCCAGCAGTTAGAAGAAAGCAGGTTAAAGCTATCACAGCTTGAACAGGAGCTTGTAAGAGCTAGGCAGCAAGTGAGCTCAAGCTTCCTCTTTTTGAAGTCCTGTCTTCACCAAAACTTATCTGTTGGTTTTGTTTTTGTTTATAGGGATTATGCGTAGGCAATCCATCAGATACTAGTTATCTTGGACCAGCAGGGACCATGAATACAGGGATTGCTGCATTTGAGATGGAGTACACACACTGGCTAGAAGAACAAAACAAGAGAGTTAGTGAGATTCGAACAGCCCTCCAAGCACATATCAGCGACATTGAGCTCAAAATGCTTGTTGATGTTTGTTTAAACCACTACACAAATCTCTTCCGCATGAAAGCTGATGCTGCAAAGGCTGATGTGTTCTTCTTGATATCCGGAATGTGGAGAACTTCCACTGAACGTTTCTTCCAGTGGATTGGAGGTTTCCGCCCATCAGAGCTGTTAAACGTAAACCCTTTACACGTTACAGACTTCACTCTTTGGAAGACATTCTTAAGTGTTCAACTATTGTTTGTTTGTTTGTTTCAGGTTGTGATGCCACACATTGAGCCTTTAACTGATCAGCAACTCTTGGAGGTGAGAAACCTCCAACAGTCGTCTCAGCAAGCAGAGGAGGCTCTCTCTCAAGGCTTAGATAAACTTCAGCAAGGTTTGGTTGAAAACATAGCGGTTGAGATAAGAGTTGTTGAGTCTGTGAATCATGGAGCTCAAATGGCTTCAGCCATGGAGAATCTTCAGTCATTGGAGGGTTTTGTGAACCAGGTAACACATCCATACTCTTCATATCTTCTTGTGTCTCTTTCTCTGTCTGTATTAAGACAATAAAAACTGTCTAAAGGAGTCTTCTCTCTATTGGAACAGGCAGATCATCTGAGAAAGCAGACTCTGCAGCAAATGAGTAAGATCTTGACGACAAGACAAGCTGCTCGAGGCTTGCTTGCTTTAGGAGAGTACTTCCATAGGCTTCGTGCTCTTAGTTCTCTTTGGGCAGCTCGTCCACGCAATTAACAAGTTTAGGAGGCAAAAAGAAAGAGAACAAAAGCACAAAGAAGAAGAGTCAACCTCAAATGATGTTTTAGCTAGGCATGTATTTATCTGTGAGTGAAAGTCTATGGAGATGTAGAGTGATTGATTCTCCATGAGAACATCATCTTCCTCATTGATGTTTTGTTTTGTTCTTCAGAGAAGTGAATAAAGAAGATGTAAATTTGGATTGAAACAACATAAGGTTCTTTATAATTGTATAAGAATTAAATAAGGCACCTTATATGTTGATAGTAGTGAAAACAGTAGGAGTTTTTGTAAGCAAATTCTATGAGATAATGAAATGTATATATCTTACTGAGGCTGATGATCTCTTCTCTCTCCCAATGCTTCTTTCTTTCCCATCATCTCCAAGTATGTGTTCATGATCTTCTTGTCTAATTCATAATAGACTTCCATTTTCTTCAAAGGTCTCATATCAAGATCAATGAAATGTACCTGCCAACACAGAGCTCAAAAGATTCAACAAAGCCAAAACACTAACTATCTACAGATAAAAAAACAAAACTTACCTTGTAATCAAACTTTTGCTTTGCAGATTCAAGATGCAGATTACTATGAGAAGAGGATCTTGAGATCACATCATCTGTTGATCTAAAGCTTATCATTACACTACAATCTTTTGCAGTGGCAGATATCAAGAACTCTTTTAAAACATTCACTTTCTCATCCAACGGAATCGAATGCATAGAACTAAACTGAGTTCTTGATGATGTTGTACTCTTCTCCAACTCTTTGCACACTTTGCATGGCTTGTCAATAAGGTCATAGTACACGTGAATCGCTCCTTCAATATTGTACTTGTCTAGCTTTTGAACGTCTAGAAGATGATCTAGAACTCCAGAGGTGTAAACGGTTTCAGCAACAAGCTCTATGAAATGGTTTGCACGTAAGCCATCTTTGGTCTTGATGATATCTTTGAGTAGATGCTCAAAGTCTTGTTCAACCTTTGAGGTGGTTTTGCATGTGCCACCACCTAAGCCTCCAAATACAAGAGAACCGTTCAAGAACACACGGAAGTTGTTCTGAGGAGTTGCGTATAGAGCTCTTATTGCTTTGTGTATTCTATCTTTAGATCCAGAGAAAAGATCTAGAGGATCATATTCACTTATTTCTGAGATCTGCAACACAACTTTGAACGTGTTAAGGAAATGTATGTTATGGGCACATCCGGATGAAACATTTGGTTCTCCAAATTTTAAAGAGTTATTGTTAGATTGCATGGCTTCCAAATTATAAAGGAAAAAGTATTAAGACTAATTTAAATACGTTTATGACCTTCTAAATCTCAGATCTGGCTCTGTTAGGCTACAAAGTTTGGTTACAAAGAGATTTTCATAGGGATGTAGGAGAATTACCTCTTTATCTTGAAGTTTAAGAACTTGGTGCATCTCAAAACGAGTTATACTCTTCTTGATGACATTTTCTTCTGCTATAAAACTTGAAGATGGAAGGAATCCACATTTTGGCTACTTAATCAGAGCAAACATGCAAATGTATATTAGCTGGGTTAAAAAAAAATGCAATCGCTAGCCAAAAGAAAGAAGAAAAACACATGAAGTGTAAAGATCAAGAACACCTTTATTTCTACACTTAAGCATGATTTATCCTCAACACGACCTGAAAGTATAGTAGATCACTAACATGACATATATTTATCAACCCAAAAGCATAGCTACATGCATGCACAAATGGATTTACCGTGGGCGAAAAGTGTCAAATCATCCATGAGAAGAACGGAGTTGCGGTTAGTATCCACACTAGCTGCATCAGCTCGCCAAGAAGGTCGTTGAGATGTAACAATGTTCTCAACAGACTCAAGAAACTCCTTTGCTACAAGAAGACGTATCTACCAAAAACAATTGCAATTATAAGAAGACTTCTAGAGACAACGCAAAAAACATCCCAAATACAAAAAAAAAAGATAATACATATCATGATGACAAGAGAGGGAAACATACACCAGGATTGACATGTTTATGACCCAACAAAGGTCTCATGACATGTTTGACAAACAAAAGCTCCATGATCTCCTTGTTCTTGCAAGACACAAGTTCCTTGCACTCTCCCCATATAACCTTTTCATGAGACGTGAGACCATTTCCACTTGTGTTTCCGTTATCTTCTTTCCCATCATTTGGCATTTTCTGTATTCTCATCATCTTACCCAACTTCATATACATAACACAAACGAAGAAGAAAATAATGTAGAATATCAATGTTAACTTACTACTACTATTTTCTTCATTCACAAGATAACACAAATCAAGAACAGATTAATCAAAAAGAAAAAAAAAAGAGACTAACGAAAGAGGGAGAGGATCCAGTGTAAGCGAGGACCAGATTAACAGCACCTTCGCCTCTATAAGACCAATCAAATGCATCCTTTGGTTCCAAACCAATCTCCATCTAAATCGAAAACACCAACACAGATTAACAAAACTCACTTTTTGATTATTTTTTACGTCAAATCCAATTATCAAATGAAAAACAAATTACGTAGCTTACGTCTTGAAAACAATGAAGCTAATATGATGTATGTGTTGCTGCGAGAAAATGATCTAGATTACAATCAAACCGTGATGAAATTTCGTGAGTTAGGTCTACAGATTTGATTCGTGATTGCTTCGAAATGAATAGGTGTTACTGTATCAGTATGAAACAGATTGAAAGTATTTTTTATGTTCAATCAGGTTATGTAATGGTACATGTAACTACGTACATAACAAACGAACGAATCGAATGATATATAATACTATAAAAGATAACAACTAATAACATTTTCTAATGCTTTTTTATATTTACGATTCATACGATAATTAAAAAATATGACCAAGGAAGAAAATGCCAAAAAGGTCCATAAAAGGTGATGGTGGGTTTTGTTTTTATTTTTTTAATGAAATGTTAGAGTTGCATGGAGAGAATTTGAATGGAAGGGATGGTCTGTGAGATATTACAGAGAATCTGTGACACTTAATGGCTTTTTTTTCATGTGAAAAGGAAAGAAAGGAAACGTATACTAGAACAGAATAGACTCAAATAAAACTTTCTAGTAACAGCTTCCTGGAATATCATTATAACCAAATTATATATAAACTTTAGACTAAATACTTCTACATGTTCTTAGAATTCTATGTTTCCTTTTACAGCTTGTTTTATCTGATAAATCATAGTATCTTTATTTCACTAAATGTGATCCTCAAATTTCTCTTTAAACAACCATAATTCAAAGAGTTTTTCAAATAAGATTTATTGTGCATAAACAACTTGAAATATAATATATATATATATATATATATATATGTTTACAGCTAGTTAAAACCTACAACTCCAAATTTTAGATAAACATAAATTAACCAATAATGGGTTAGATACAAAGATGATGCAGAAATTAAGGTCTTTACAACTACACAAAGAAACAAGTAACTGTAGGAATTAGAATGAGTTAAAAAGTATATAATCACTAAGACAGAATCTGTTGCATCTGTTGCAAAAGGAAGATAGCCAAAATCTGTAGCAAAAGTTTTATAAACGTTATGATAAAACAGAAAAGCTACACGTTTTTCATCTTCCCCTCATTAAGCTTCTATTTTGTTTTTGATTCTCTAATAAAACGTGCTCTGTCATTTTACCAGATTCTGTCTAATCTTGAACGTAAAAGCAACTAAGATGCACGACATAAACAAGGTTGACTTGATAATTAATTATTTGAGTTATACAAAAAAATCATAACGCAATGGTCAAATCGAACAAGCTAGGTACATGCAATTCCATGAATTTGTTAATCTGCATCTATCTTTCCAAACCACATTTAAATCCAAACTCAGAATAATCACGAACATTCTCATGTCGTACCTAGTAATTAACGTTTATAAATATAAAACGAAGAATTGAGAACTAATATCAAAAGAAACCCTAATCAGGTAATCACATGAATCGTCGTACACCATCAATCAAATAGAATAGTTATCAAACACGAAACAGATTATTATAACGAAAAGAACGACAAATGAGATATAATAATTAAATCGAGTAATTAATTTACCTGTAGGCAATGATAATTAAGCAAATGAATTTTCTTCTGGTGAAGTTGAAGGATGAACGTTACGCGAACTTTTGTTCGCTTATACACGCACTCACAACGAAGTAGAAGAGAATTTAATTTATCGAAACGGAATCGATAACATATACTCTATGGATTAACACGAAAATATTTAATCTTATGGGATTAAGGTAAGATAATCAAGAAATATTACTATCTCTTTTCAAAATGTTACATGTTTTAAGTTTTTTTTCACACATATTAATAAAACATATTAAATTTAGTATTAAATACTCCTTCCGTTTCTAAATAAGTGTCATTTTGACATTTTTTACGGAGATTAAGAAAATAAAAAAAATACTAATTTACCCTCATTTAATGTTCAATTATTTGAATAAAAATGATTTTAAAAAACATCTGTTGGTTATTTAAAAGGGTAAAAAAGAGATTATATGTGAAAAATTGTATTGGAAATACAAAGTGACACTTATTTTGAAACAAAAAGAAAAAGTTAAATTGACATTTATTTAGAAACAGAGGAGGTATATATTTTCTTGTGGTTTATTATTTCTCATAATTTTTAACTAATCAAAGTTCAATAAACACAATTAATTTTTTTGAAGTTTTCAATTTAGCACTATTACCTATAAAAATTACATTAAAAAGGTAAAAATTGCATCCTTTTAAAACATAATTTTTTTTCTAAAACATGGATTATTCCGTAACAGAGAGAGTAATTAGAATTTTTATAAGAAAAAATAAAAGAAAATGCTTAAAATTAGGCGTGCGTAGAGGAATTAATTAAGATTAAGTCCTTCGTACAAAATATTTTGGAATTTATTATTCACTATTTTTCTCATCCGGCGGATAATGGCTTAGCCACAATGACATAACTTAGAAAATAAATAAATTGCATAGTGGATTAAGATATTTACTATTGGTTGCAATTCTGTAGAAGTGCATACTTAGGGAGGGCTATCTAATGACTTATTCAAAGTTGATTATTTATATTTTATGATACCTAGGTATGGTTATAAATTTGACAGCATAATCTCCGAGGCGCAAATAAAATAGGGACAAAAATCCAAGAAAAGTTTTAAGAAAGCTAGAGGTGTATCACGTTTACAGTTTTACTGATCATGACCAGAAAGATCACCTGAAACAAGATAATGTTCTAATATCAGTATTATGTACCGTTGTAATATTTCATTTTTGTTACTATGTATATAAATTTTAGATCTGTAGAAGTCGGTGAAGAAACAAATAAATTTTAAAACTGGTAAAGTGTATAATGTATTCATTAATAGTTTACTTACCAGGGTCGACACACAGATAATGCGCTTGCCACAAGCTGTACTGAGGTCAACGTTATCTGCAATTGAAAACGTTTTAAAGATTTTTTGGAGAATAAAGTCAAATGTGATGAGATGAGCTCCAAGATATTTTTCTTGTTAGATAATTAGAAGGCTTCTTTTGATTAGAATAAGCATTTTTGTTTTGATGATTCCCAAAGCAGCTTATCATTAAAGCTAATAAATCTAGAACATACAAACAAAAGAATTGATGGTCATCAAACTTGCCATTTTGGAATATAGAGAAGTGAAATCAATTGAATTGATGTACTCAAAATTGTTATGGCTGACACTAGACACCCGGAAAAATATATAGACCTTTTTTGTAACATTTTAAAAGGAGTGGAACACGAGGGTTATAGACCTAAAGACTAGAATTTCTGAAAGGTTTTATAAAAAACAAGAGAAAAAGCATATCATGAAAGCAGTCAAGTTAATTCTAATGCTTAACAGGAATGTAGTTTACTAAGAATATTACTGGCAATTTGGTAAATGTTTATCAATACATATTACACAAAAAAAGATAAATCTAATAGACTAACGAAAGAGGGAGAGGATCCAGTGTAAGCGAGAACCAAATTAACAGCTCCTTCGCCTTTATATGACCAATCAAATGCATCCTTTGGTTCCAAACCATTTTTCATCTGAATCAAAACACCAACACAGATAAATAAATTAAACTCACTTTTGGGTTATTTTTTTACGTCAAATCCAATGATCAAATTACGTAGCTTACGTCTTAAAAACAATGAAGCTAATATGATGTATGTGTTGCAGCGAGAAATGATCTAGATTACAATCATACCGTGATGAGATTTCGTGAGTTAGGTCTACAGATTTGTTTCATGATTGCTTCGAAATGAATATGTATCAACTGTATCAGTATGAAATGGATTGAAAGTATTTTTTATGTTTAGTAAAATAACCAATCAGGTACGTAATGGGACATATAACTACGTACATAACAAACGAACTAATCAAATAATATATATAATTTAAAATATAACAATAAATAACAGTTTCAAATGCTTTTTATATTTAGGATTCATACAATAAAAATATGACAAAGGAAGAGAAGGTCCACAATATTTTTCTATTAAATTAATTTAATGAGATTATACAACTTCTGTCTGTCGCTTACTGTTTATATAACATATTGCTACTGTTTTATCATCAGTTCTGTCAATCAATGTTTAAATTGTTAAGTCAAAAGAGGTTAAAATTAGAATTAAATCAACCAATTCACCCATAAATTAGTTTGAAGATTTCGTAAATGAGGATGTGAGTCCAATATCTAACTCCATGCATTAACGAGGGACTACGATTCAAAACTTCAGTGTGTGATATTGTGACAGGATAGCTCCTCCGGTGAGTTTTGATGTAATTTGGGGCCATGCTAAGAAGTCTTTTGCATAAATCTTTCGGGAAATTGAATGAGTTGTAGTTTTGAGAGGATGAAGAGAAGTGAAGAAGACCGGTTAAAGAGAGTAAACCGGGGAAGGGGAAGAAGACAAGAGATCAGGTGGTGGGAAAGACCAATGATGAGGAACTGATGAGAAAAGACAGAACACAAGTCAGTCAGTGTCTTAAACATCACTCTTCTTCTTCATCTGGAAACTCTTATTATCTCTTTCTACCTTAGCTGTACTTTTACATTTGTCTCTGTACCATATATTCTCCCTTATTGGCTTCTCTTTTTCTATAAATTAAAATATATACACTCTTATTTCTTCCTCAAAATGACATATTTTATCTTACATGGATTTTGTATTTTTATAAAATAAGATATTCAATATTCTTATAGTGATTTATAGAAGAAAATCGCTGGATTCAAGGTATAACCATATAGGTCAATACAAAATCAGTTTCCTATTTATATACAAGTTACCTCCAAAAATGAAAACAATATTAGCTGTGTGCACTATATGGCATATCGAATATTAGCTGTTATGTTTCTCTTCCCTTCTTTTCTTTTGCATTCTATCTTTCGAAATATGTATTCAACTTTTTTTTTTTTTTTTGCTAAATGTATTCAATATTTCTCGAATACTTTCCTTAATATTCACAAAAGGAGATGGTGATTCGATTTTAAAAATATTTTATCTTACAAATGTAACGCTTCTCTATAGTATTCACGGGGCCAGAGAAACCCTCGACGAAGATGAGTTACATTCTGAAATTACAAAACAAGAAAACCATTCTCTGTGAGAAAAATAAACTCTGATATTCATATCATTATAATAAGCCGGTAGTTGTAATAGTAATATTTCTTAGCTAATAACAATAATAATAATCAACTAAGAACTGGCCTGATCTCTCGAACTGTCATACCAACAAAACAAGACTTCATACACTTTCCCCTCGGCGACCCTCCTCCTCCTCCCACCATCCCTCCGCTCTCCACCACCGTCTCCTCCGCCGCCACAGCCGCTAGTATAGCCTTTCTAAACCCATCATGCACATTTCCCTTGTCATCATCATACTTATGGGTAACACCATCATCATTATTAGAGGCTGTAATAATAACACTCTTATCAACATTATCCGCAAGATCATCCAAGTCATCACCCACCCCGTGATGATGCTCATCCTCAACATCACCATCATCACACTCATGCTCATCATGATCATATTCATCATCATCAGAGTGGTAATGAGAGGGCTCTTGGGGAAGGTTGAAAACGTCGTCGTCTAGAGGAACAAGGTGGAGAGTGAGACGACCATTGGCTCTATGCGCACGAAAGTACTCGTGATGACGAACCTTCTCTTCTCTCAGAATAAGCCTCCCGTCGCTCGTGACCACACGCTTCAGAACCCACGGCATGTGGGGGAGGAGATTTTCCGTCTGAGCAAGCAACGGTATCGGCGGAGGAAACTCACGCGCCGCCGCAGCTCTTGCTTCTCTTTCCTCCCTCCTCCTTCCTCCGTAACGGTACCGGTTCGAAGGCTTGGTGGGGGTAGGGACGACGTCGTTTTCTTCGAGGATGTCGAAGCAGCTCTCTGTTCCTATGTAGTCTCCCAAGGCGGAGGAAGAAGATGATGACGTGCGTGAAAGCATGGAAGAAGAAGAAGAAGCCATGGGTGATGATGATGACTCGGAGGAGGAGGAAGAAGAGGCTCTCTCCATATTTATAGATTTTAAATAAATAAAATACAAAACCCAGAAAGAAAAATATTGGTGGGTTTTGTTTTTATTTTTTTTTGATGAGATGTTAGAGTTGCATGGAGAGAATTTAAATGGAAGGTTGGTCTCTGAGATATTTACTGAGAACCTGTGACACTTAATGTCTTTTTTCTGTGAAAAAGGAAAGAAAGGAAACGTATATTAGACCAGAATAGACTCAAATAAAACTTTCTAGTAACAGCTTCCTGGAATTCATTATAACCAAATTATATATATATAAACTTTAGACTAAAAACTTCTACTTGTTCTTAGAATTCTATATTTCCTTTACAGCTTGTTTTATCCAATAAATCATAGTATCTATATTTCAATA
This sequence comes from Moricandia arvensis, assembly GCA_905132765.1. Classification (NCBI taxonomy): domain Eukaryota; kingdom Viridiplantae; phylum Streptophyta; class Magnoliopsida; order Brassicales; family Brassicaceae; genus Moricandia; species Moricandia arvensis. The sequence continues at coordinate 95,777 of CAJHQP010001932.1, forward strand.
ACTTAGATCCTCAAATTTCTCTTTAAACAACCATAATTCAAAAACTTTTTCAAATAAGATTTATTTTGCATAAACAACTATATATATATATATATGTGTGTGTGTGTGTGTGTGTTTACAGCTAGCTAAAACCTACAACTCCAAATTTTAGATAAACACAAATTAATCAATAATTGGTTAGATACAAAGAAGATGCAGAAATTAAGGTCTTTCCAACTACACAAAGAAACAAGTAACTGTAGGAATTAGAATTGAGTTAAAAAGTATATAATCACTAAGCAGAATGTGTTGCAAAAGTATAGCCAAAATCTGTTGCAAAAAGTTTAATAAACGTTATAATAAAACAGAAAAGCTACACGTTTTTCATCTTCCCCTCATTAAAGCTTCTATTTTGCATTTGATTCTCTAATAAAACTTTCTCTATCATCTTGCCAGATTCTGTCTAATCTTGAACGCAAAAAGCAACTAAAGATGCACGATATAAACAAGGTTGACTGATAAGATTTGATAATTAGTTATTTAAATTATACAAAAGAAAATCATAACGCAATGGTCAAATCGAACAAGCTAGCTACATGCACCTTTCAAAAAAACGAAGCCGGCTTCCACGAAAAATTTCCAAGAATTTGTTAATCTACATGTATCTTTCCAAACCACATTTAAATCCAAACTCGGAATAATCACACACATTCTCATGTCGTACCTCGGAATTAACGTTTATAAAATACATTATAAACGAAGGATTGAGAATAATATCGAAAGAAACCCTAACCAGGTAATCATATGAATCGTCGTACTGTACACCATCAATCAAATAGAATAGTTATCAAACACGAAACAGATTGAATGTGAATATTAAAATGAAAATTAGAACGACAAAGGAGAAATATAATAATAAAATCGAGCAATTAATTTACCTGTAGACATGGATAATTAAGCAAATGAATTTTCTTCTGGTGAAGTTGAAGGATGAACGTTACGCGAACTTTTGGTCTCTTATACACGCACTCACAACGAAGCAGAAGAGACTTTAATTTATCGAAACGGAATCGATAAGATATACTCTATGGATTAACACGAATATTTAATCTTATTGGGATTAAGGAAAGATAATCAATAAATATTAATTAGAATAATTTTAAAAAAGGAAAGAAAAATGCTTAAAATTAGGCGTACGCGGAGGAATTAATTAAGATTAGGATGTTTAACCAAGTCGGGCCGTTCCTCTCTCGCCTGTTGTAAATCCTTAGCCTTTCCTAATTTGTGGGGTTATGGATAACTTTTAACTATCTTACAGCACGTCCCTGGTACCAAATATTTTGGAATTTATTAGTCACTATTTTCTCATCCAGCGGATAATGGCTTAGCCACAATGACATAACTTAGAAAATAAATAAATTGCATAATGGATTAAGATATTTACTATTGGTTGCAATTCTGTAGAATTGTATACTTACGGAGGGCTATCTAATCCATATACAAAGAATATTACTGGCAAATTGGAAAATGTTTATCAATCCATATACACAAATAAAAATGCCGTCTTCAAGATTTTCATTTCTTTCGAGCTTTGAGGTACATTTTATACATATTAGGTTCTACAAGCTTACTTCTCTATAGAGCACATGAGATGAACCAATCACTAGATTACTGTGAGAGATGTAAGATTATTGATCACCTTAAATTTTATCTTTAGTTTTCTAGTTTAACGAGGACTGCTACAGGGGAGACAGAGTTTACCTTGTAATTAGCTTGGATCCCTTCTAGTGTTTAGTGAGCTCTTTATCGACCCATCAATGTTGCTCCGGCCCTGTCTTCCCTCGAAGGGTGTAATTCTTCTTTTTTGTTTACTTACATATGTTAACCAAAAGTATAGATAACATATTGTTTCTTACAACCAAATACTATTCCAAATGTTTGACTTACCAAATCATTAACAAAATAAAAGAACTATTAGTACAAAACCTTATTGTCTAGTAGTTAACCAAATATTTAATAATTCTATATTAGTCTTGTCTGATTCTTTATAGAATGAATCCTTGCAGATTAACTTTACAAGAAATCTACAATTAGATAAACTCATATGTTATTATCTCGTCCGGGCACTGCCAATTTTAATAGTATACTGGATCTACAAACTACAAAGACTTCAAAAAGAGAAACATGAAAGATCTACAAACACGTGATGGAAAATTTTGGGGGAACACGTGGAAGTGGGAACAAAAGAATCATCAGAATCCAGAAAGTAATTGGAAAACGTGTCCTTCGTTTACACGTGAACAATATGGAATTTATCTTTGACATTGTGTTAGATGGGATGTACGGACTTGATGATGCGTACTTCTCCACGGTCAAGAATCTAAAGGATGTGTACTTCCTCCACAGTCCAGAATCTAGATTTGGCAAGTACTTCGCGTCATCAGAATTTGAAAGTAGATTCACACGAATTTACAATAAAACTATATATACA
>CAJHQP010001933.1:0-98238 GCA_905132765.1 Moricandia arvensis
GAAATTTATAAATTGTTTTAACAAAATGCTTTACATATCAAATGAGTTCCACATAATTGAAAAAAACACACATAAGCAAAATCAATTAGTACCTTATAAGAACCATATTTGTGAACCGTATAGTGTTTAAAACAGAAGTGATATTTGACTTGAACTCCCAATTAAAAAAAAAGAGAACCGTGAAAGGAGAAAAACTGATTAACAACTTGAAAGAGTGGAAATCCTAAACAACATATCATAATTTGTTACACTGGTAGCTATCAATCGGTTATAGCTATGGCTCATTTAGCAGACTAAGAATCAGCACTAAGTAAGAAGTATACTAAACTGAATAGTAAAGCGGGAGAGACTTATCGCATCATTGATGAAACTGCAGGAGAAATTTGTTCTTTTGTACCATATTGTTTTTTCCATTATTGATATCAAAACCGGTTTATAACATATTAAATGAATAATACATTTCCAGCAAATACATTTTTAAAATTTGAAACTGGAAAAGTAACCTGAATCTAATTAACACCATTGAATCATAGACTGATACGCTAACTTTATCTAATTTCGTTGTTTGTCTAATATAATATTGGTTTTGTATGTCATCTATTATGTTCAAAAACCTTTTATCAAATATAATATTAGTGCATATGATCCATCTGGTACATTATAACCCATTCCACATACTTCCATTCCAAAAGTTAACATACTTTATTGTAAACATTAACCATGACATAAACATTATTCCACCTTGGTATCACTAAACACTTTAAAAGAACTGAGAGAACTGAATTGCTGATTATCTGATACCAACTAAATATTTTATTTAGCTGATTCACCTTCAACCAAAACAGATCCTACACATGATAACCACAAAAGAAAATCAGAAGCTTAAACAAATATGGTAGGAGTACATACCAGCTATCGGCTCAGCTCCATCAGTCCCTCCCAAAGCATGGACACGTGGAGCGATAGCTGGACGCTTGGATGCACGTCCTCTAGTCAAATAGTACCTGGTGATATGGCCATGCTAACCACAAGTGAAACAAGCTCCTGGTGCAACTAACGCAACTGCTGCAACTGTAGATGCTGCTGGTTCTGCAACCTGGCGCCATAAGTTGTATCTTCCGGCTTATACCGAAAAGTGTTAGAAATATGTCCAAGCCATCCACAAGTAAAACACTTAACACATTTCCCAAAGTGATGACGACGAGAACGGCCACACCACGGTGCCTCTGACTGGTCCAATGTCCTCTTCAGAGACTCTGAAGTCTTCCTAGTCTTTCTTTGCGCTGCCTTAAGGAGTTTTTGTTCCTCTGCTAGATATGCCTCCTGTTCAGCAGCTTTCTCCACCAAATCCCCCAATTTGTGGTAAGTGACGACACGACATCTGTTGCGAATATCCACTCGCATCCCATCTAGAAACTTTCGGATCAGATCTTCCTCTGAAATGCCACCTCCAGCAAATCTGCGAAGTCGACTGAACTCAACCTCATACTCCCTAATGGTTTTGCTACCCTGGCTGACAAGCTCGAAATCACTTTTCTTCCTGTCCATAGCTTCTTTTGGGAAGTACTTTATATCAAATTCCCTCTTGAAGTCCGCAAAAGTCAGTATGCCAGGACCGTAGTCTAGTCGCACTCCCTCCCACCATACTAGTGCATCTCCACGCAAATACTGCATAGCCAGCCTAAGTGAGAACTCTGGTGGGAAATCAATGATCTCCAACTTACGTTCCAGACTTAGCTTCCAATTATGTGTCCTTGTAGGGTCTATCGCTCCTGCAAAATGCTCTATGTCCATGTTCTTCATCTGACTCGTCAGCCTATATAATCTCTCATCATAAAATGGATAGACCGGTGGTGGTGGTGGTGGTGGAACATGAACACTCTGAGGAAACTGCTAAGTTGGAACCTGCGAAATAGGGGTCTGCTGGGCAGGAATCTGGTGATCCTGCTGAACCTGAATCTGTGGCCCACCCTGAACATGAATCTGAGGACCACCATGCATCTGAACCTAGGCTCCACGCTATCCCTGCTGAGTGGCTACTAACTGGCGAGCAACCTCCTGAGTGACTGCCTGGGCAGCTTGCCTATCTGTCTCCTGAGCAACCTGCTAAACAGCCTCTTCAACCATCTTGTCTATCTGCATCCTGCACCATCTGCCCCAAGGCATCCTGATCAATCGGTGGAACCGCTTGCTGCGGAACTGGGGGCGGCACAGGCTCATCTTCAAACTCTCGAGCAGTCTTGGCTGCTCTGGGACGACCAACTCTCTTGTGTGGCGGCATCTGAAACGGAAAAGTCAAATGGTCAACTTCGACTGGAACCGATTACCAACATCTGTTCAAGGAAAAATACTGACAGAAAGGTGCATTTGTTTTTAAATTCCCAATTCCCCCCAGAATTTTTTCGAAAAATGTCTAAAACCGAGTCTCCACGAATCGCCATCCCGGGTCGGAGCCGAGACGAAACCCGCTCTGATACCAAATTGTGAGACCCGCATTTTTGAAATAATATAATAAGTAATAATCTTCTGAAATCTTCACTTTATTACTTCGCCAAAGTCATCTCAACACCATAAATCCAATAATTAGAGTAATATCCAAAAATAACGATAAACATAAATCCAAAAGTCTGAAATAGAAAAGAAATAAAAATGCCCAAAAGCACCAATCCGAAGTGATCACTCTTGATCGTCAGTATCACCTGAAAGGGGAACAAAGAGGGTGAGCAACAGGGGAGTCACTCAGTGAGGTATGGGATGCTAGACACGCAAACCTATGACTAAATAAATAGAATTTCTACTATGGAAGTTTAGCTCTAACATGAACCCACACGATGCCTAATCATCACACAAAATAAATAATGCGATGATTGCATAAGGCTAGTCTATACACCTCACATTCTCCTCATAAGGATATACATACTCTGTGTTGATAGTACAGAAGTTCGTCTCTGTACCCCCGCAATCATACTCCTGCGTCGATATGCAAACGTCTCTGCACCCCGCAATCTCACACATCTGCGTCGATAGCTCAGACGTCTTTGTCCCTGCAATCTCTCACATAGTCCTTATATTCATAACTAATATATATATATATATATATACATATATATCAAAACTTAACATCAAACAATCCAATCAACGGTTGAATCCTCTAGACCCCTAATTACCGGTTACAATCAATATCCTAACTATCAAGCAAGACTCGATTCAAGCAGATGAAACATTTTCAAAACTAAACTACAATAGGAAGAATTCTATACAAGTACGGGATTTACGGAATAGACTCTCACCTTAGCAATGTAGCAAAATGTTATACCTATGAACTTCTGGTGCTCAAATAGACTCCAAATATGAAATCAGGGCGGAAAATCGAGTCACAACACCTTTCGAACGGGTTAAAACGGATAAACGGTGGTCTGGTCAAAAAGTCAACCCACTGGTCAAAGGTTAACCCGGTCAACTCTAACCCAAGCCGGTCAACCCTTGACCAAATTGAAATCGAATTGAACTAACCGGTTTACTTAAACCAGATTCGATTTCAATTGGACCAAAATCAAATCAATCTCAAACCGGTTTAACATAACGTGAATTCAATTAATTTAAATCGGAAATCAATTAAATAAAAACCGGTTAACCAAAACCAAACCGCAATTGAACCAACTCAGCCAGTTGACCGATCGCCGAGTCAACTCGGCAGAGTTGGCGAGTCACCGGCGAGTTTCCGGCGACGGTCACCGGCGGCGGCAGAGTAAGACGGCAGCTTACCGAAATCAACGGCAGCGGGCGGTGGCGCGTGGAATCCACGCGCTGAACGCCGTGGGACAAAGGTGGCGCGTGGGCGGTCGTCTCCGGCTGAACTTGGTGGTCCGGACTCGTCTCAGCAAGGGAAATACGGTGGTGGCCTTAGATTTTAAAATAACAAGCGGTTAACGAGATATCGACGATTTACCAAACGCCTACACAAAACACAAATCGGAAAAGGTGGTTTTGTCATACCTTCGACAATTTCTGGTGGTTCGACGATGGATCTGGTCTCAGACGGTGGCGGTTGCGACGGTACGGCCTCATATCTCGACGACGGCTCACTCTCTGCAAGGATCTTACACTTAGGAAATTTTTTGAATAAAATAATGAGACAATTTGTTTAAATAGAGACTCACCTAAGGTTTCCTAAACCCCTAATGGGCTTTGGTGGGCCGGGTCGTTACAAATTGAGTGTTCAATTCAAAAGTTTACTTAAACAAAAAAAACATTTTCTAAATGCACTTAATTTTTATTTTTTGTGCTTAAATGATTTATGATTTATACCATTGAAAATGATTGTATTTTGAATTTTCATTAAGTGTAATAAGGTTAAATTAATTCTCACTATTTATTTTAAAAAAAATAATTAATTTATAATATATCTAAATATAATTATGCATTAATATTTTATTACACTTTAATCTAAAAACAAAATATAAATACACACACACACACATATATATATATATATATATATATATATTCTAGTGCATAACTAAATTAATAAATAAAAAAATTATAAAGACTAAATTTTTTATAGATATTTCATTTTGGGTATTTACATCAAACATACACGATATTTAGATAACGAGTTAAAAGCAGATCAACTCATTTTGGTTTACAAAAAAATTTAACATATTTTTTTATCAATATGAAGCGGATTAAAAATGGAGGGGCGGGAGGGTTTCCCAAATATGACCATAAACTTGAAGTGAACCTCCAAAGTAACATGTATTTTTTTGAAATTTGCATTTTTCCTATTAACCCCAGAAATTCAAGTTATTCACGAAAATATCATTTCTTCTTTTTCTTTCTTTCAAAAATGATTGTTTTACTCTATCATACTTGTATTCCTCTTTGTTTTACCACATTTCCATTATCATCAATACTCTAACTACCATGAACAATCAATTTTAATCTCTAAATGCACCTAAAATCGACATATGCATCTTCATATCCTTATTTCTTACACAAACAAACCATTTATCTTTCACTTTCTCTCTCATTTTATTCTAAAATCCCAACTTTTTATTTCAAATTTAAAAGCTTATTGAAGTTACTCAAGTTAATGTTTTTTGGTCAAGAACGAGGGGTAACTTTCATTAACAAGTTATGTGTACTTGGAGAAGATAAACATGAATCTTACCGGATATAAGAATGGTATTTGATTTTCTTTTAATCTGTTTCGAAGTCTTCTCCATCGAGAAGACTTCTCTGGTCAAACCTAGGTTAGTTTGGCAATTGACTATTTTGTGTGTTTTTCGTAAGTCTTCTAACATTTCTTTTAAACCGAAAATAGGGAATCTCTGATAAGCATGTAAGTTTTACAATTGACAAAAGTTTTGTAGATATTTAACATTCCAAATAAGACTTCCGGAGAAGTCTTATCGGAAAAACTTCTATAGAACTCTTCTTATTGTCGCATGAAGTCTTCGAAGTTTCACAAGGAATATGTGTAGGCTAGTTTTGCAATTGACAATAAATAATTAAATATTTAATATTAATTAGCAGACTTCTTTAAAAGTCTTCATAAAATAATTTAGATAGTCAAACTAAGAATATATACTTAACATAAAGAGATCAATTTTCTTATCTTTGAATGTCGTGTCATCATCTACCTTTCTAAGGCTTTAAGGGGCGTTTGCAATTTTTATATTAATATGGTTCTTTGGTTTATTTTAGTGAAAAACGCCACATATAAATGAACAACTTTTGACATCCATTTTGATGTCGTGTGTATTTTATTCAATTCAATAGTATTAGCAATTATATTTTATTTCAAATCACATAGTAGTCTAGATCAGTTTGATGTTTTGTGAATTTACGCTATTCCATTCAATCGTATCAGTGTGCAATCTTACTACAGCTACAAAAATAAATTGCACGTACCTACGTGATTCAAAATAAAATCTTATCATTGATAACTTTAAATTGAATAGAGTAAATCCACAATATATAAAAATGGATCTCAAAGGTATTTATTTTGTATATGTTGTTTTTCACTAAACTAAACCTAAGATCCATATTTATATAACACTTACTACAACCGTTAAAACCTATATGGACAGACGAGACATGTCATTCAAAGATAAGACTATTGATCTCTTTATGTTAAGTATATATTTTCAGTTTGATTATCTAATTTTTTTTTGGTAGTTTAATATTTGTTGGAAAGATCTTATAGTGGTCCTCTATTATCAAATTATGTAGGTTTGACAAACTATACCGTTTTGGACCTTTTATATTTTTTTGGAAAAGTTTTTTTTGGTCCACATTATGAGAATTATTAATAGTTACCCCCTTTTTCATTTGAATGTATTAAAATTTATATAACATATTTAATAACCTTAAATTTAATATATATATATATATATATTAATTATATTCTTGTTAATACACCATATAATTTACTTTCTCTTAGTAACAGTGCTAAATAATTAATGTTTTTTTAAAAACTGAATCCAAAACTAAAAGTAATGATCGACAAAAATATACTGAATCCAAAAATGAATCCAAAACTAAATAATTAATGTTTTTTTTAAAACTGAATCCAAAATTAAAATTTATATAACATATTTAATAACCTTAAATTTAATATATATATATATATGTATATATATTAATTATATTCTTGTTGATACACCATATGATAAACTAGGATGTAATGATCGACAAAAAATATAGAACTACAAGTCAAACAGGTAATACATAAATTGATATTAGAAGACTAGTATAGGCTCTTTCCAACAAATTTAAAACCACATAAAATGATTTAAGTAGTCAAACATAAAATCTATACTTAACATAAGGAGATCAATTGTCTTCTCTTTGAAAAGACGTGTTATCATCCGTCTTTCTAAGGTTTTAAAGGGTATTTGCAGTTTTTATATTAATATGGTTCTTAGGTTTATATTAGTAAAAAATGGAACCTATAAATGAAAAACTTTTGACATCCAGTTTAATGTCGTGTGGATTTACACTATTGCATTCAACCATATCAGTGATTATATTTTTTTCAAAATCCCATAGTAGTGTGCAGATTTTTTATAGTTCTAATAGATCAGTTTGATATTGTGTGGATTTACGTTATTTCATTCAATTGTATCAGTGATTAGATTTTATTCCGTTCTAATCTCATAGCAACATGCAATTTTTTATAGTTGCATAAAAAGATTATAACAGAATAAAATATAATCATTAATAAAATTAAATAGAATATCGTAAATCTGCACAACATCAAACTAATCCACTATAACTATAAAAATAAATTGCACGTACCTACGAGATTTAGAATAAAACCTTATCATTGATAAGTTTGAATGAAATAGAGTAAATCCACACTAAATCGAACTGGATCTCAAAAGTATTTCATTTGTATATGTTGTTTTTCACTAAAATAAGCCTAAGACCCATATTTATATAAAACTTACCACAACCCTTAAGATCCTATAAGGACAGAGGATTCAAATATGAAATTATTGATCTCTTTATGTTAAGTATGTATTTTCAGTATGACTACCAAAATTGTTTAAGGTAGTTTTATATTTGTTCAAATGATCCTATACTGGTCCTCTATTATCATTGTATGTATTACCGGTTTGACTAGCTACATCATTTTGGACTTTTTATATTTTTTTGAAAACGTGTTTTGGTCCTCTAATATCAACTCATGAGAATTATCAATATTTACTCCCTTTTAATTTTAATTTAATTTAAAATTTATATGACATATTTAAAAAACATAATTTAAAATACATATTACATTCTTGTTGGTACACTACATAATTTATTTTATCTCAGTAAGATTGCTAAATTTTTAATGTTTTTTTCAAAATTGGATTAAAATCTAAACTAACACTGAATTTAAAAACCAAGTTGGAATGATCGACAAAGAATATAAAACTATCAAAACTATTTAGCAAGTCAAACAGGTAATACATTAATTGATATTAGAAGACCAGTATATGTTCTTTCTGTCAAATTTATAACTACCTAAAATGATTTAGGTAGCCAAATTGAAAATACATACTCAACATTAAGCGATCAGTTGTCTTATCTTTGAATGATGTGCCATTGTCTGTCTTCCTAAAGGTTTACGGGGAATTTGAAATCTTATATTAATATGGTTCTAAGGTTTATTTTAGTGAAATCCGGCACATATAAATGAAAAAACCTTTTACATCCAGTTTTGATGTCGTGTGGATTTATTGTATTCCATTCAATCGTATCAATAATTATATTTTATTCTAAATCAAATAGTAGTGTGCAATTTTTTTTATAATTCTAATAGATCAGTTTGATGTTGAGTGGATTTACGCTATTCCATTCAATCATACCAGTGATTAGATTTTATTTCGTTATAATCTCATAGGAACATGCCATTTATTTTATAGTTGCATAAAAAGATTATAAGAATAAAATTTAATCACTAATAAGATTAAATGGAATATCATAATCCGCACAACATCAAAATTATCTACTACAATTATAAAAATAAATTGCACGTACCAACGAGATTCAAAGATTCAAAATAAAATCTTATCATTGATAAGTTTATATGGAATAGAGTAAATCCAGATTACATAAAACTGGATCTCAAAAGTATTTCATTTGTATATGTTGTTTTTCACTAAAATAAACCCCATATTTATGTAATAGTTACCACATCTCTTAAAAGCCTATAAGGACAGACGAGACATGTCATTCAGAAATAAGACTATTGATCTCTTTATGTTAAGTATGTATTTTCAGTTTAACTATCTAATTTTTTTAGGTAGTTTAATATTTTCTGAAAAGATCTTATACTGGTCTTCTATTATCAATTTATGTATTACCGGTTTGACTAACTATAGCTTTTTGTAAAACATTTTTTGGTCCTTTAATATTGATTCATGTAAATTATTAATAGTTACACCCTTTTCATTTTAATGTAATTTAAAATTTATATAACATATTTAAACCTTCAATTAAAATATATATTATATTCTTGTTAGTCACATAATTTACTTTCTCTTAGTAAGAGTGCTAAATTTTTAATATTTTTATTGGATTAAGATCGAAAACAACACTTCATTTAGAAATTCAGATGGAATGATCTATAAAGAATATAAAAATACAAGTCAAATAGGTAATACATAAATTGATATTAGATGACTAGTATATGCTCTTTCTAACAAATTTAAAACTACCTAAAATGATTTAGGTAGTTAAACTGAAAATACATACTTAACATAAAAATATCAATTGTCTTATCTTTGAATGACGGGTCATCATCTTTCTTTCTAAGGTTTTAAGACAAATTTGCAGTTTTTATTTAGGTTTATTTTAGTGAATACCGGCACATATAAATAAAACTCTTTTGACATTCAGTTTAATGTCATGTGGATTTACGTTATTCAATTCAATCGTATCAGTGATTATATTTTATTCCAAATCACATAGTAGTGTGCAATTTTTTTATAGTTCTAATAGATCAGTTTGATGTCTAGGGAATTTACGTTATTCCATTCAATCGTATCAGTGATTAGATTTATTCCATTCTAATCTGATAGGAACATGCAATTTTTTATAGTTGCATAAAAAGATTAAAACAAAATAAAATTTAATCACTAATAAGATTAAATGGAATATCATAAATCCGCGCAACATCAAAATTATCTACTACAACAGTAAAAATATATTTCACGTACCAACAAGATTCAAAGATTCGGAATAAAATCTTATCATTGATAAGTTTAAATAGAATAGAGTAAATCCACACTACATCAAAAGTATTTCATTTGTATATGCTGTTTTCACTAAAATAAACCTAAGACCCATATTTATATAACACTTACCAAAATTTTGTTAATAAGATAACTAATTTTTCTTCTTTCAAAGTAAAATAGAGTTTGTAAGAAATTAATATAGCAAAGCCGTAACTCATTTTTTTCCTTTTGCCATCTCTGCAACTTAACATCACTAAATTAACTCACAAACATAAATCTTCAGGTTAAAGTATTTTTTTATGTCTACTTCTCACTTTGTTTAAATATTATTACATGATTATTTGTGTTAGAGACTATAATAAGTAAAACATGGGAAATTTGCTAAAATAGAACAAAAAAATCAGCATCTTTGTCTCTTTACTATAAAATCAACCTTTGTTTGTCCTTATAGTATAATCTTTTTCATAATCCCAAAATTAGCCTTTGATTAATCAAATAAAATAAATTTTATAAGTACTTTAAATATTTTAAGTAAAAAATATAAACAGAAAACAAAAGGCCCCAAAATTTTGAAAATTAAATTACTTTAAATAATTAAATTAGATTTTTAAATAAAATTAAATTACTTTAAATATTTGAGAAGTAGAAACAATTTAATTACTTCTTAAAAAATAATTTTTATTTTTATTTGTTTGACAAGAAAGTCGTTGAAACGTTTTAGGAAAGTACCAAGATTTTCAAATATTTTTAGAATATTTTGTAACCAATTTTTTTGGAAATATGGTTAATTTTATATGTAAAATATACTTCTACGCTGTGTTGAGAACATAAAAATAATTTGTATGCAGATTCTACTATATATAGACTTTTAAGCTGTGTCTAGATTTCGTATTCATAGAACTTTAGATTTTTTCATAAAAGTAGAAGTTGTATTCAGAATATATGTAGTTACCTTTAAAATGCATAGACTTTGCATTCCTCATATTTAGAATTCTATTTAAAAGTAGATTATTTTTTCAAGAAAACTAGAATAATTTGTTTAACCTAAAATTTCAATTTCTACCATGTCATTTTTTGTAGAAGATGACATCTTTTTCCGTAGAACATAATTAAAATTTTAATTTAAGAAGTTTTACAACTCAAAAAATATTAGTTTGTGTATATGAGTATTTCATTAATTTTTATTTTTTATAATTTTCTGATTCATATAACTATTTATTTCATTAAGTTTGATAAATGGAAAGGGTAATTATGCCAAAAATAGAATAAAAAATTATATTAAAGAGACAAAGATGATGAATTTTTGTTCTATTTTGGCAAAGTTCCCTTAAAACATTAACATTCATAAAATTCCAAAGTTGTATAAAAAACAAAGCATTGTACTTATTCTTGCGTCTCATTGGAAGCAAATAAGGACTTAGTTTACATGATTTATTTTAAAATCGAAAAAATTTTGGAGTGATGAAGACTTGAAAAATGAATTTTAAATGTGGTTTTAAGGAAAAAATGGAAAATGGACGCTTTGAACTTTTGTTTGTCCCTTTAGGATTTTGATATTTTGGACATATTTTACCCTTATGTAATGGAAAAATAGTAAACTAAATTTTAAAAATATAAAAAATATGAAATTTTTTGGAAACATAAGTATGATTATTTATATGTTTAAAATTCTTTTTAAAAAATTGTAGAATTATATTTTAAATCATGTCCTAGTTGGGGATAGAATACTCATTCTGGTCATTTACTTAGTCTAAAAATATGATACTAAGTATCATACATAGATCTATCCTTGGAATATAACGCAAACAAAACTTTATTATATATAATATCTTAGCTGGAATTCGTTAGGTTATATTCTAGCAAGATGTCGTTAGTCTACCTCTAGCTTGATTGCAACTTATAGCTATGACTCTACGATTTAGCTTGTCTTGTTTATGTGTCATAACCTCTAGCTAGGATACATATTATAGTCAAATCACAAAATAATGAAAAATTCCATATTTTGGTTAATATGTTTCCTAAATTTACAGTAAATCTACCCTAAATATCTCATAGTATCTTCTCTCCCACGTTTTTCTCCTCTTACGATCTTTCTTTCTTTTGTTCTTTTTATATCTATCTTCTTCATCGACATAACCATCTATTCTCTCTATCAATACAACATGGTTCTAATCTATGTTTAAAAAACTGCCGCAAGCTGTATAATCGGCCGTATAATCATAAAACGAAAAAAACAGTGGGAGGCGATAAATCTGGGTTTTTAGTCGACTTAGTTTGAAGAAGAAGAGAAGGGTATATTTGTAGTTTTTTGTTATTAATGAAAAGGTGAAAATAAAAAAAAAATGCTCTTCCTTCCCTCAAACCTGAGTTATTCAAGAGACAACTACACACGGAAGCCACTAGACCATATAGGATTCACGTTTCTTCGATACGTGTACTAGTTTATATATATATATATATATATATATATATACAACAGAAAATTCAGAGACCAATTAGGCTGCAAAATAGGAATTCTCGCTGGGTCGAGATTGCACAATTGAAAGTTTTAGAGTTAATTCGAGGAGCAATATGTACAGACATGAAGTTATGGGACAAATATGTGATTAGTCAAAGGTTTTAGGACCTGTCTTGCAAAATTACCCAAACTGGCCACTGTTGCTCTTTCACAAGCCTTCCTTCGGTCCACGACGGCAAGGGCTGATTTCGACGTAACTGAAATAGTGGAGTGAAGCTAAGAGCACGGCGGATTGGAGATTTCAGATAGGAGACGGAGGAGTGACTCCGCGAGTTGACGCCGTGGAGGAAGCTTGGTCGCAGCGATTGGAACAGAGCACGGCTAGGAACTCGATGAGATGAACCCGACGAGACGAACCCGACACGGAGCAGAACACGGTGGTGAGGAGCTAAAGAAGACGATTGGAGGTCGGGATGAGCCATACCACGTTGAAGAAGATAGAAATGAAGAACCACGCGTCTCCAAGTTTTGGGTCTGCATCGGCTTGTTGTTGCGGGGTCGGGTCACCGCCGGGAACAAATAACAAATAATCTCTAATTTTAATTAAATTAATTTAAGGGTATAATGGTATTAAATCCTAATGGGAAAAAATCTTGGGTAAAGTCTTAAAGAGATCAACCTAACTTTTAGGTGTCCCATTTTTCCAATTTTCTCTTTTATTTTATTGTATAAATATATAACGCTATTGTGGTGGGCGACTGTGTCGTATACAAATGGAGTAGTACAGATGTTTGTCTTCATAGTATAGTAATTGTTATGTTAGTAGTATAGTATATGTTATGGAAGTGGTTTTCAATTTAGAGATAATGTGAGTTATGATCACCACATAATTGATAGTTATAATCTAATAGATGTTGTTCTGCAGTTTTAATGATGATGACTAACCACAGTAGACCGGTGAGTTTGTGTCGGCGTGTCAGAAAAGGAGAATATGTAAACGATGACTCATCGACTATACTATATATAGCGAAAGAAGTTATAGAATAGTATATATTATTTTCTGTGTTCATTAGTATATACTTGTAGTTTGTATCTTATGTATTCCTCATTATTTCAAATTTTTATATATTTGTATTTAAAATAAAATAAAGCTAAACATCAATATTTATTGGGTTATTCGAAACTGATTTTGAGCTAGATGGACGGAACGAGTTATTAATTATTCCAACCACCATTAAATAGAATTGATAAATACACCGTTGGTCCTCCTCCACTTTGCCAACCATGGTCTCCTCACCTCTTTTAAATGTTGTAATATAATATTGTTTTGTTCTATTCTATTTAACGAATGTAGAGAATATGATTTTTACAGTGAATAAACATATATCATGTTTTGATGTATCATTGATATGAATATTGGTTTATGCGTTAACCATACTAACACAAGTGATTTACAAACTCAATTGTATCATTTCGTTAACCACACCCACACAAGTGATTTTAGTTCACAAATCTATTCTGCTTTTCATTTTATATATTATAGTATAATACTACAAAATATTATATACCATTTTCAGATTTTAAGTTTATTTAAAATATTATAAAATAGATTATAGTTTATCTTTGGGTTTGGGTTTAGTGATTGGGGTTTAGATGGATTGTATGGTTTTTTTGGAAATATGATTAAATTTTAATTCAAATAACATCTGATATTTATATATTTTTAAAAAATGTATGCTGACAAAAAATATATATAATAAACTGGATTATATTTAGTTTATTCAAATTGATTTAGATAAATGAGAAAATAAATAAAAACTTTGTTCTGTAAAATTAGTTTAAAATTTTAGTTTGGTTTCTTTTGTGTATATATTTGATTTGAGTTTATGTTAATGATAGATTTTTATTGGTTTTGGTTATAGATAACTCATTATCTATTAAAATCCAAACTGTTTTAACTAATCCAATAAGTGCATCAATCAATTTTATTCATTAATCCATTTATAAGATCAATAGTTTGAAGTGAGATGGATTTACCCATTAATTTTTATCCATTTGACATCTCTAATCTTAGGGACCTAATTTATAAACTTTTTAAAATATAACTATAACTTTTGAAAAATATTATATGAGCACAAGGCCTAATCCTCACAAGCCTGTTTACGGTATAGTTTGGTGTAGGACAAGTTTCTATCCAAGCTACTCCATAGAATACGTATGATGATTGTTACAATAAGCTATGAAACCACTTAGGAACGCCTGCTCAAATTTCCACCAACATCAAACTGTAAAACATATACATATACATAAATCATACAAGGCATAAACTAAGAACACAAGAAGATTTTGTTGACTTTGAATTTATTTCTCGATGTGAGAAAAGCTATGTTTCAGAGGAGAGAAATCAGATCTTTCATCCGCTTCATTATACTCAAGAATTACATTTGTGTTTGGTTAACAACAGACTTCTCACAAGAGAGAGGAAGATAAACAAGAAGGGACCAAGAAGAACTCTGTAACCAAGTTCTCTCTCTCTTTCTAAAACCACCAAAAACCAATCTTCTTGATTTGACTACTTTGCTTCCTTGAAGAAGATGAAGAAGTAAATATTTATATTGCGCTTTAGTGAGAACCTTCTTTTAGAATCAGATACTTCACATATGCAGAAGTATTCTTTAGAGCTAGAGACATGCATGAATAGAAGCCTATGAAGATTTAACAAGACAAACTCAACTAATTGGCATAAGAAATCAAATAACAAGAAAGACCTCTATGCACTAGGAACTCGAATCACTTGTTTGGACAATAGAAAACATGCTTTGGCATTCTACATGTCAATAATTCAGAATAGATTTCAAGGATTTGATTGCCATGATTGTGGAGCCTAAAGCATGGCCAAATTTTCAACCGAATTGAAAGAGAGAGGTGCTACAATGAAGATT
Organism: Moricandia arvensis; assembly: GCA_905132765.1. NCBI lineage: Eukaryota > Viridiplantae > Streptophyta > Magnoliopsida > Brassicales > Brassicaceae > Moricandia > Moricandia arvensis. Next base: position 15,132 of record CAJHQP010001933.1, read on the forward strand.
CCGCAACTTCATGATTTTCTATATTCATAAAGGACAAAACGTTATTGATGATTCTTTAGCGACGACTGCAAGAACATTTCATAGGGAACTCTAATTTGTTAATTTTTCTAATCCGGTTTAGTTTTCCCGACTACCTCAAATTTTAAAAATAATGAAATGACATTTTGATGTAAAAAACTATGAATTGAAAATATTTGCATTGCATGGAATGTGAACCAGCTGTAATTACGTTGGTATCCTTTGACTCTAGTCTCACACCTATCAGCGAATAGTGGTGATCAGGGTTATGCCAGAGTAAAAATCTGGTAACAGATTTTCGAGAGTTGAGAAAAAAATTAATACGCAAAGCACGTGTAGTTAGTTACATTGTAGTATGAAAGCCAACTTTATCATATCTAATAATGATTATGCTAACCTAGCAGTATGAAGGTATTGCAAATCAATAGAAGTCCAATAAATTAAGTGGTATATAAATTGTTGCAAACCACGTTACTTTTACTTTAATACATCATTGAAATTACAAAGCAAGTGAACTAAACAGAACGAAGCTTAATCATAGCAATGCAACCAAACTAGCACTTGTATGTAAAAAAGTTTGAAATCACAAACTAGTTTTTAAGAATACAAACGATGATGGTTGTGGCAGCAATATACCCACCCCAAAGTAAAGTGTTTCAGATGAGCGCATAGGGTTGTAATTGTAAAATATGTTAGGTAACGTTTAACTTATCAGATGAGCGCATAGGGTTGTTTTTTGCACCACTCGAATAAAAAAAAAAGATCGAATAGCCAATAAGTTTCAACCGCAAATGCTTCCAAACAACATGAACACAATAAATGACCTTAACAGAAACCAAATCCAAACTCATTAAATCCTTTAAAAAAACTGACAGTAATCTTAAGACTTTTTGTTCTTGTTCTTGTTCTTGTTTTGGTTCTTTTTCTTGGAACTGCATTCAACAGGCAAACCCTGCCAGAACCGTTTCTTATCCTTACAATAATTGTAAACCATGAACTTCTTCTGAACCCATTTTAGAACTTTCCGGCTCGAAGAATCCATCCCTCTCTGCGAAAACCACTCGCTAGTACTGGTGGAAGAAGAAGCAGAAGAAGAGGAGCCACTGGGACTACAAGGGGTAGTAGTCGTGGTTCCATTATCAGTGGACAAGACACAAGCATTGTCGGAGTTGTAGTTCATGAAAGAGGCTACGAATGGTCCTTGTGACCAGTTTGTCTTGACCAAGCCTCCCCTCGTGGCCCAATCATCTGCGTTCCATAAACTACCATACATTCTCATGGGTTGGCTCTTTGGATAAGCCACACCCAGTGCTTCCAAGTTCTTGAATTCTCTAATTGGTTTCCCATCAACGTAGAACCTATGTACCATTTAAACATGTTAACACAAGATACTATTAAGTGACGTTTATATCAAAAATAGTTTTAAGAATCAGTGAGAAAAAATAATGTTGGGATTAGTTTTTGCCACCCCCTCTTTATTTTAACTACAATTAAAATCGATTTAGTTTCTTTTTATATAAAATTAGCTAAAATAACTGGAAAATCTACTTACACTATGTGACTTGGATTCCAAAGAATAGAATAGTTGTGGAACTCAGCTGTGGGATCAAACCAAAGGTAGAATTGTTGCTCTCTGTCACCTTTGCCTTGAGTATAAACATTAGTGTGAAGTATGTATGGATCTCCACTAACATTCCCCAAGAACTCAAAGTCTATCTCGTCCCACGTTAATCCTTGAGACTTCAACTACACACCAAAGTAACCAAAATCTATTATTTATTGTAACATATGTTAATAGATTTATATTTAATGTCTCTCTAGTTAAGAACTTACGTAGAAGGTGGTCACGGTCCCCGCGGAATTTCCCGGGACAAGTTTGATCTGCATGTCGACTTTTCCGTACAAATACTCGGCTTTCGATTGAAACCCTGATCCTGAAGACTGGTCGAGAGAGAGGGTTAGAAGAGTACCATTGTTCAGAAAGTTTCCTCGACCATCCCCCCATGTTATGTCAATGTCTTGGTTGAGATAGTATGCGTGTGTTACAAGAAAAGTGTTTAAACCAAGAAAAGTACATAATAACATGACCAAAAGTGTCTGAGAAGCCATTTTGGTTTTCCACTTTAAGAAAGTATTCTTCTTGAAGGTTGTAGGTGGTGGAAGTGTGTAGATTTGAGTTTGAGACACTCAGACGAGTATTGATTGGTGTGTATTTATATAATGGGTTTTTGATTCCTTACTATCTTTTTAGTCCTTAAATTTAATTTAATTTTCTTAAAAGAAAAAAGGTGAGATTAGTGTGGCTAATGTGAGAAGCCACCAGCCTGGAGAGCATAAACCAAAGCTATAGTGCTGTACATCTTAAACATTTAAGTCAATTAACTATTGCTAATGTATTACATCCTAATCTTAGCCAGCCCAATTTAAATATTTCAACTTGAAAAAATAAAGTCAACTTTTTGGACGGTACCATTTCATCACAAACTATTTTAAATTGGTATTTTTATATGTAGATGCAATTGACTTTAGCTCTTGAGTGCGTTAGACAGACTAACTGGATCCACCACATATGATTTGTAATTTTGTAAGCAATCAAATTATGAATATAAATTACCTAAACGATTAACTCTTCTTAAGTAATTAGATTATAATTGCTTCAACTCTTTTGCTTATCTACCAAAAAAGTCATATTGTCCCCTTGGCTTCAGTTTCTTAGAGACTTTACTTTACTAACAGTAAATGACAATAGAATTTCTCTAACTTAGATATATAATGAGTGGTAAAATCATTGGAAATGATCTCAGTCATTGTGTCATAAATTCTCAGTCCGAGTGACAGATGGGACGAAATCAATATTACATATTATAGTTTCGGGTCTGGGAGAATTAACGTTTCGGTTCAAACCTCTTAATAATTCAAAAAAAAATTGAGTGGCAAAATCGGATTTTCTCTAACCTGAATGCAAACCACTTGTCCTTCATATTCTCAGTTGATTAAAATTGTTATGGTTATACCAAACCAAATCAACCATAAAATGTAAAGAGCTTGAAAGTTGAAACAAATTTCGAAATTTAATAATCTATTATTCTATACATATATTTATTGGATGATTTAAAAGCTAACTGATTCATACATATGAAACATTTAACATCTATCGTCCTTAGAACCGGCCATTAGTTATACTAAAGATCTCTGTGGTTCAAACAAAAAAGTTATACTAAAGATCTAAGTTTCATGGTCTCATTTTGGAATGTAAATCCTATGAAAATTTCATCCTTATTTTTCAAAATAGATGTCATTTGATTTGTAAGGAGGACAAACCCTTACTGGTAGAACAACGGCAACTAACAAAACAAAATAAACCAAATCCAAATGGAAGCAGAGTCGAACACACACACACACATCAATCAAAACCCCCCTAAAGAAAATGGAAAGGGAAGCTGCAGAAGGTAGATTTCAAGAATCATTTATATTCAAATTTTTTATATGCTCAAAAAGTTCACGCCTTGTAATGCTTCGTACTGATAGTCCAAAGTTACTAGCTTCCTCTTACTAACATTCGATGGAGGTTCTATGATATGATCTTCACATTCTTGCAACTCCTCTCAACCATTTTCAAAGCTTTCCAACTTATTTCAATAGAGTGGCTGACATTGAGCTCCCTAAGCTTAGGGCAGGTGGAAGCTATCTTTGCCATCGATGCATCTGTAACCTTTAAGCAGCACTTAATCCATAAAACCTCCAAACTAGGGCAGCTTGCAGCTATCTTTGTTATCGATGCATTTGTGACGCTTAAGCAGCTTCTAATACATAAAACCTCCAACCTAGGGCATCTGCCAATGAAAAGCATGCAATAAGACACCAGTATATGATCACATATATATTAAGAAAAGTATTGTATTGAAAACTATATGAATAAAATGACAACATCCTTAAACTCATAAATGTTATGATACTAATATCATAAATATAATTCGCTAATTGAAAAGTGTGTCAAAATCCGGATTTGACATCATAAAACATATCAAAAGTTCAAAACCAAAACAAACACATGCTTAAAGGTAATATGACACAACCAAGAGCCTGTGATAATATATATATCAAAACATCATCAAAAGTTTCCGGGCTCCAAATTCAACCCATTTTTCTAGTGTTGTCCCGAACCAAACTTTCATATAATCCGAACAGGGCTTATTTTGATAAACCCGAAACTCAATTGAGACTCCGAATGCCCAGGCCTAATAGCATGCATTCCTCTCAGCAGCGTACAACAAAGACTGATCCGAACAGTGCCTAACACGGATCTCCTTGAGACCACCTTGGCTTCGATCCACAACACACCGGAGAAAGGAGTCAACCTTCTGCTCAAACTCGTAGCTAAACCAAAGATTTGAAATCCGAGACCCCTCGAAATCCGAGATCAAAGACTGAGTTGAGAAACTGGTCGTCGCAAGCGTACATCCACGGCTTGCATACGAGCATAGGTCCTCTCCAACGTTCATCCAAGCTTAGCCGTGAGAGTATGTCGATGAGACATTCTCGATTCAACTCAGACCAGTCGCGTCTTAAACTGGTCTTCTTTCTTTCTTTCACTCTTGTCGTTCATTTCGATATTAGCTTCGTTCATCATGTGTTTGATTTTTTCTTCACACTCTCTTTAACACGGATAAAGTTGCATCTAATCTAGTCAATCCACTAACTAATAGTACCTTTTAATCCTCTATGTATTAATGATAGAGCATTACAACTTTTAAACGTAGCCACAACTTTTAAGCGTAGCCACATGTCATCACCACGATAATTCTCAGAATCTTTAGAAAAAAGTTGGTTCATCTCAATATAGAATATACTTTTATTAAATTAACATTCATATTAATTAATAGTGCATAAAAGAATATTTTATATTTTTTCTTTAAATAAAAGCTACAAAATTATCTAATATGAATAACATATATGTGACAATTAATGTTTTGAATAATAAAAATTTGATAATATTTTTTGTACCCTTCATCATTTTTGTTTAATTTATGTTATTAAAAAGTTAAACAATTACATTAACCATATAAGAAAAAAATCTAGACTTTTTTCTTATATGTTATATTTTGAATTTTTCAAAATGATTATAAATTATTAAAACAGTTAAAGAATTACAATGAAAATTTTGCGAACAATGTTTTTATTTTTTTGTTATAAAAAGATATAAATTATCATAAAATCATATGAATATGAAGTATTATTTAATATATATAGATATTCAGATTAAATATATACATATATACTTTAATATTTTTTAAATTAAACTATATATCATATAAAATACATATATGTTGATTATATACTTAGATGAAACATTACAATATATTTTGGTAGTCACATGTCATTACAACATATTAACATACAAGCTATATATTTTAATCCTAGAGCATTACAACATATTTTGGTAGTCATGTTTTATCACTACAATGATTTTAAAATTTTTTAGAAAAATAAGTTAGTCCATCTAAGGGGAGTGTATTGAATTGAGAATTTTAGGTGATTTGTGTAAAAATGACAAATCCACTGTTATTCAAACATGAATTTCAAAAACTCATTTAAAATTCACTGTTATTGAACTTAACATTTCATAAAGTACTCTGAAATCCACTGTTATTGAAAATATTTTATGTTGTAGAGTTTTAATATTTTAAGTGATTTCAGAGTGTTTGGATAAAGTTTCTTAGTTAAAAAATAAAAATAAAAATCCCATCGTTTTATGTGATATTCTAGGGTGGTTTAACAAAAATCACTTAAAACTCTGCAATTCCTTGAAATCATCTACAACCTCATTAAAAATCAAATCGCCTCAAATTTTACGTTGAATGCATCCCCCTAATACATATTATACTTTTTATTAAACTAATTATCAAATTGGTTTGTAGTGTATAAAAGAATATTTTATATTATTTCCATAAATAAAAGATACGAAGTTACATAATATGGTTAACAAATATAAGATAATTAATGATTTTGAATAATAAAGATTTGATAACAATTTATGTATCTTTCATCATTTTTTCCAGTTTTATATTCTTACCAACAATTTAACAATCACATAACTATATAATAAAAAAATTAGATTTTTTTTCTTACGTGCTATATTTTGAATTTGTTTAATATAAATTATTAAGACTATTAAAAATGTACGTTGAAATTGTTTTGATCAATGGTTTAATTTTCTTATTAACAAGATACAAATGATCATAAAGCCATATAAACATGAAGTCTCATTTAATATATATTCAAATTATATATATATATATATGTGTGTGTGGGTGTGTGTGTGTGTGTGTATTTAAATATCTTTTAAATTAAAATATATATATATATATATATATATCATATATAAAATACATAAACATGTTAATTTCAAAATTTGAATTGAGTTGGAATGCTCAGTTAATAAATATTCATATTAATAAAAATAATATTTTCATAATATTTATATTAAATATGGTATATATCTATGTCAATATCATTTAATTTTAATTATATACTATATAAAATAAATAAATTATTTATTTTGATTTATCACAAAAAGTATTATAAATAAAAATAGAGACTGTTTTTATTTATGTTCTTATTCAAATTTAATTATATACATAATAATTACTCACACATCAATTATTCAATATTTAATTATTTCATAATATGTAAATTAACAAAAAAATAATAATAATAATACTATGTACGAATAATTTGTATACATATTTAATGTTCATTCTGCGCAAGTACGGATCTCAAATTTTACTTGATCAATCATTTCAAAAATATGATTCTCCATATTCAAGTGAGATGGTGGGTTATAACATTTGAATGATATCATTGAAACCTAATGTAAATTAAATAGGTTTAAAAAAATATCAACAAATATGATCATACTCATGAACTTTATATTGATGTCTATGATTATACGTTTGAAGACTTATGACATCATGGTTAAACATCAAAATTAATATTTAACGATTATTAATATATAAATTTCATCAAGTGCTTTTTTTTGGTAAAAATTTCATCAAGTGCTTCTATCTTTCTTTATGTATAAAGAGATTTAGATTCAGAAAAATTCTGAGTTACTAAAGGTTTGCCAATCCTTCATAACTCTCATGATTCTTGTCTTGTTTTTTTTTTTGCTAAAATTTGGATGATTCTTGTCTTGTTCCAAACCAAGTTATCAAATCTTCTTGAAAAACTTTCCCCTTCCCTTTGATAGATGATAACCGTAATCTCACAGCTTTGTCTATAAACTTTATCAGACAGATTTGCATCTTCGGTTGTTCACCATGCCTACGCGCATTCTTTGTAAGTTCAAATGCTTTGAGTTTTCTCTGAATAATACGATACTTTTCATTGAATAAAAGAGATGGCTATATAGCCTTACATAGAAAGTAGATCCTAAAATGATGCAACTAAACCAACTAACAGAGTTGAGCCTAAATACTCGGACAACACTAACCATGATCAAATGCTGAAACAATTACAACGACTAACTTACTAATTCAAACTTCAAACATCCAACGGCTTCTTGTCATAAGCTCCAACAAACCCTCCCTAAGCTAGACTTGGTGAACAAGGCTTAGCTTATCCATGGCTGAGCAGACTCCAAGTTGATTCCTCAGCCTTTCAAAAGAATCACGGCTTAGAGGTTTTGTGAAAATGTCAGCAACCTGCTCGTGAGTTCCACAATGCTCCAAGCTTATCTCTCCATTCTTAACCAAGTCTCTCAGGAAGTGGAAACGAACCCCAATGTGTTTGCATCTCCCGTGAAATACCGGGTTCTTTGAGAGCTTGATTGTTGACGTGTTGTCGCAGAGGATGACTGTGCTTCCTTTCACCTTGTGTCCCATTTCTTCCAAGATTCTCTTAAACCATATGGCTTGACAAGCACATACTGATGCAGCCACATATTCTGCTTCAGTAGAGGATAATGTGACAATAGGTTGCTTCTTTGAAGACCATGCTACTGCAGCTCCATCCATTAAAAACGCATATCCTGATGTGCTCTTCCTGCTATCCATGTCACCAGCAAAATCACTGTCTGTATAGACTAACAGCTCCCCTCTTCCTCCTCTCTTATACCAGATGCCGAAGTCCAATGTTCCTTTCAAGTATCTCACGACCCTCTTTGCTGCTTGTAAGTGAAGCTTTGTAGGATTAGACATGAAACGACTCAGAAGACTTACAGAAAATTGTATGTCCGGTCTGGTTGTTGTGATGTACATAAGACTTCCTATGATCTGCTTATAGAAAGTCTCGTCTACACGTTCCCCTTCTTCATCCTTATCGAGCTTGCTTCCAGGGATCATAGGGTTGCACACTGCATTGCATTCCTCCATGTCAAAACGCTTCAGGATCTCAAGAGCATACTTCGACTGAGATACATGAATCCCTTGTGATGTCTGCAGCACTTCAATGCCTAGAAAGTATCTCATCTTTCCTAGATCTGTCATGTCAAACTCTCTTTGCATAGATGCTTTAAACTCCTTCATCATCACAATATCATCTCCTGTGTATATCAAGTCATCAACGTATACATTGACAATGAGCACATTACCTCGTTTGTTTTCCTTTAGGAATAAGGTTTCTTCATTCTGAGACTTTGTGAATCCTTCCTTGATGAAATACTCCTCTATTCGACTGAACCAAGCTCTTGGGGCTTGCTTTAACCCGTAGAGAGCTTTGTGGAGTTTGTACACTTTCTCTTCATCTCCTTCCATCACGTATCCTTTAGGTTGTTGAATGTACACGTCTTCAGTGAGTACTCCATGGAGAAATGCCGACTTTACATCGAGTTGGTAGATATCCCAAGCTTTCTGAGCAGCTGTAGCTAGGACTGTTCTGATAGTGTCCATTCTAGCAACTGGTGCATATACTTCCGTGTAGTCAATCCCATGTTCTTGTGAGTATCCTTTAGCCACCAAGCGTGCTTTGTGCTTGCTCACTTCTCCATTCTCATTGAGTTTAGTTTTGTAAATCCATTTCACCCCTATACACTTTGCTCCTTCTGGTAAGTTTGAGAGTTCCCAAGTCTGATTCTTGACAATTGAGTTTATCTCATCATCCATAGCATCCCTCCACTTCAAGCTTTTCTCTGCTTCTTCAAAGGTTGAGGGATCAGACGAGTTGGCTTCTACCATGTTGACCTCATATTCTTCTTCTTCAGTAACAGCAAAACCAGTAACATAGTCACTGAGATAGCGAGGTGGTCTTGTTCTTCGTCCCTCCCTGATTCCAGTGACTGACCCATCGTTTTGAGTTTCACCTGCAACTTCTCCGGGCTGCTCTGGTTCATCTATTTGTTCTTGTTCACCAATAGGATTTTCATCCTCACCATTCTCTTCTTCACTGTCTTCTATATCCATGTTGCTTCCATTCCAAGTCAACACTGAGTCGGTGTGTTGATCATGATCCCCATCCCAGTTCCAGCCTTTATTTTCTTCAAATATTACATCACGGCTCACAATGATCTTCTTGGTTTGTGGGTTGTATAACCTGTACCCCTTTGACTCTTCTGAGTAACCAAGCATGACACACGCAAAACTCTTGTCATCCAGTTTTCCTCTTCTTTCATCTGAGACATGGACATGTCCAAGGCTTCCCCAAACTCGAAAGTGTTCCACGTTTGGCTTGACTCCATTCCAGGCTTCTTGTGGTGTCATGTCTTTTACAGAGTGAGTGGGACATCGGTTAAGAACATAGAAGGTCCAGTTTACTGCTTCAGCCCAAAATATCTTTGGTACCCTTCGTGTTGAGAGCATGGACCTTACCATGTTCATGACGGTACGATTCTTTCTCTCTGCAATCCCGTTCTGCTGAGGGGTGTAAGCAGTGGTTAGTTGTCTTCTTATCCCTTGCTCCTTACAGAAATCAGAGAACTCGTGTGACGTGTACTCTCCACCCCTGTCGGTTCTTAAACATTTTATATGTTTGCCAGTCTCAGTTTCCACCTTCTTCTTGAACAGCTTGAAGAAGCCAAAAGCTTCTGATTTTTCCTTAAGGAAATACACCCACGCCTTCCTGCTGTAATCGTCTATGAAACATAGAATGTACCTTTTCCCGCTTGTAGAGGTAGGACTGATAGGACCACAAATGTCAGAATGTATGAGTTCAAGTGTTTCTTTAGCTCTCCACGTGCTCTTCTTAGGGATTGGATTCCTTGGCTGTTTTCCTACTAAACAATCCGAACAAGTGAATCTCTGAACATCAAACATAGGTAGACCACGCAACATGTCCTTGCTTTGCAGCGTCTTCATCCCACTGTGGCTGAGATGCCCGTATCTCTCGTGCCACAGTTTTGGTATGTCTTCTGTGATTGTTTGAAAACATTGTTGTTGGTTGATGTCTCCATTTGTCTCATCAAATAGCATGAACATTCTGTTTACGCTCATGTGACTCTCTGCTATCAATCCTCTTTCATCATGGTACATCTTGCAGACTTCCTTCTGTATGATGAACGTTATCTTCCTTTCTTGAAGTTGTCCAAGACTCAACAAGTTGTTTTTGAGTTCTGGGACGTAGTATACCTCACTGATTGTATAAGCCATCTTGTTTAGAGTCAACCTCACATTCCCTTTGCCAACAACTTCCATTCTCTTGTTGTTTCCTAACTTGACTGAGTGTTTGAACTTGTCATCCAACGTTAGAAACAGTTTCCTATCTCCACTCATATGATTTGAGCAACCCGAATCAAGGAACCATGCTCTTTTCCTTGCATTCTCTTGTTTTACAGATCGTATCATCATCATCTGTTCTGCAACATCTTCTTTTTCAGCCTTATCTTCTTCACCATCGTCTTCAATGCGAGCCATCAGCAACAATTCTTCTTCAAAGTCAGCATAGTTAGCCTCTTCATCCCATTTCGGACATTCATTTTGAAAATGACCCAATCGATGACATTTGTAGCACTCCACAGTACTTTTGTTGAAGGTTCTGCCTCTCCCACGACCTCTGCTTCTTCCTGCAAAGCCTCTTCCTCTCATTCCCATACCTCTTCCATGTGTCACTTTTAACACTTGGTCATCACCCTTTTCTGATCTCTTAAACTTCTGCTCATGAACCACCAAGGAACTTTGCAGTTCAGCTAAGGTTATGCTCTCAATGTCTTTAGACTCCTCTATGGAGACCACCACGTACATAAACTTCTCACTCAAAGTCCTAAGGATCTTCTCCACGACCTGTGTATCAGCCATTGCTTCACCGTTGCTCCTCATCTGGTTGGTGATTGCCAACACTCGGGTGAAGTACTCTTCCACACTTTCAGACTCTTTCATCTCTAGAATCTCAAAGTCTCTTCTTAGTTTCTGCAGTAGGGATCTCTTCACTCGAGCATTCCCGCCAAACTTTGTCTTCATGGAGTCCCATATGATTTTGGATGACCTTCTGTCAAGGATTTGCTCGAAAGTTACCCTATCGATGCTTTGATAGAGGTAATGCTTGACCTTGAAGTCATTGGTTTTGGCGTTGTCCAACTGGTTCCTCTGCTCCACCGTTAGAACTGTTGTAGTTGGAGGTTCTTCGAAACCATTCTCGATTATGCTCCACAATCCTCTGGCTCGAAAGAAGTTCTCCATCACTTCACTCCAATGATCCCAATGTCCATCGAATTGCGGTAACTTCATCTTCTCATCTCCCATCTCTCCTTTCTTCCGTCGAAGGCTGCGGCTTCTTTACGTTGAAAAGACAGAGCTCTGATACCAATTTGTAAGTTCAAATGCTTTGAGTTTTCTCTGAATAATACGATACTTTTCATTGAATAAAAGAGATGGCTATATAGCCTTACATAGAAAGTAGATCCTAAAATGATGCAACTAAACCAACTAACAGAGTTGAGCCTAAATACTCGGACAACACTAACCATGATCAAATGCTGAAACAATTACAACGACTAACTTACTAATTCAAACTTCAAACATCCAACGGCTTCTTGTCATAAGCTCCAACACATTCCTCTCCCTCCATATTGTATGAATCGTCGCTTGTAGAGCCATAGTTTCGAAACAATGATAATCAGATCACTCCACACTGCAGTGAACATATCTTGCATACGTCCTTCTACCAGAGTCTTCCAAATCTGCTTTGAGTATTTACATTCAAAGAAGAGGTGAGCACATGATTCTTGTGTGTCTTTACAGAGAACACAAGAGTGGTATCAACATGATGAGTAACTCGTAATTGCTCCCAATTAACTCGTAATCATCTAGTTAATCTATACTCGGTCTTTCTTATGATTAGTCTATACTTGATTAAAGTTGCATAAGTTTTTGTTTTCTTTCCCAACGTCTGTATCTTTATTGTTCCCATCATCATCTTGTTCCCACAGTCAACTTTTGATTAATTTTACACGGTCTTTCTTATTACAATCTAAAAGCAAAAATATATCGGCCATTGTTAATTGTTATATCCTATAGGCCAACTATGCGGCCTAGAATTTGTCAATCCCCCTTGATAAATTTACAGAACATTTTAAATCAGTTTTTATTAGTAATGATGTTTGTTTCTACAAAAGTTTTCAAAAAATTAAAAATTTTCAATTTAGTGTCTTTTTAAAAAAAAAAAAAAATTGTTTCAATTTAGTGTCTTTTTTTTTAAAAAAAAAAGAAAATTAAACTTTCTGCATTATTACATTTTAAGGATTAATCTCCATCTTTATAATCTAAGAATTTAAAAAGTCATTAATAATGAATTTGATAAATTCACAAAACAACTTAAATCATCTTTCATTGGCTAGTGACAATTTTTGGTTCTCCAGGAGTTTTTTCAAGCAATTAAAAAAGTATTTTAATTTCAGTAATTTTTTTTTGTATAAGAAAACTGTTATGCATTGTTACAATTTAAGTTATTTAAAATTAATCCATGTGTCAGAAAAAAATAAAATGTGAAATAGAGAAAACTATAGACAAATATATTTGATAAGAGTGAAAATGATAATGTGGTTGCTTGGATGAAACGCTTAAAGATCCAGTCTAGAATAAACTATCTAAGGCACTAACACGATTTCATCATCCAAAATCTCCAACAATATGATCACAAATCATAGTCATGTACAAATAAGTCTTTAAGTTTATGATTGATGCTCACACATTTCAGCTCTTCATGGCTTAACATACTCTCTGATGAACCCTTGTACTTGCTCTGTTTCTCCTGTTAGTCCAGATGCTTCAGCCACTGTGACTTTGCTTAAGCAATGCGAAAAGGAAAACACTTCTCCTTCAATCCCAAGAGTAAAGTCATTGGCTATGTCAGCCGTTGAAACCGCACTCCTCGAAACCCTAAGTTTCTCTCTGCAAAACACAACAACACACACATTATTAACAAGAGGAACATCAACAAGAGCTTATCTTCGGGGAAAACATATAAGAATCAATCTTACATTTCTTTCTCCATCTGCTTGCGGATGAACTCTTTTGTGTGTGCAGTTATTTTATCCGTCTTGTTACAGCAAAGCAGGACCGGGATCTTATTCTTAACCACACTTGCATTGGTAAGAATGTCGTAAAGGTACCTGGAGAAGTACAAAATCATGTTTAAGTATTTTATTCTCTAAGAGTCAGTTTATGCCTAAGCAAAGCATCTCTTATGTGGTAATAAACTAACTCTGAAGCTGCACGACAATTCGGGAGGAACTCAAGTGCATCAACCACAAACACAATAGCGGCTGCTCGAGGCAAGTATTCTTCAAGCTTTGATCTAAGCCGAGAGTGCCCAGGAACATCAATAAGATGAACAGGCTTTGCTTTCTGTCAAACACACAAGGCAATGTCTGTTTAGTCCACAAAAACACTTTACCTTCTTAAACAAACCCAAATGTGAAGATCTTTCTTTACCTTAGTGTTTTCAGTGTGGAGCACAAAGGTGCCTTCGTTAGGTTCCATTGACGTCACAGAACCCTGATGAGAAGATCCATCTCGGAGCTGTTATAAAATATGCAAATCAGTCCAAGAGGAAAGCTGTGAGGATTGTAACAAAATACATACATGGAATGAGGAAAATATCATGAACCATAAACACTCACTTGATAGAAGAGAACAGTTTTGCCACTTCCGGTTAGCCCACAGAGGAGTACAGTATTGGACTTCGTACGTCTGAACAACCGAACTGCACAAGGCACCATAACATTTGATTGTCTATATGATTAATCAAAGTGAGTATATTCCAAAGACATCAAAAACTGGAATAACAATTCTAAACCAAGAACATAGAAGCAACTTTACACTTAGTGTGAGCTTATACTCTAGATCAATCTCCTCAACCACAAACAAGAATGCAAGAAAAATCACAGAATCTTTATATATAGATAGATAATCTATATGCCTACAGGGTTCCCCGCAGAGTATCCAGATCCTAATATAAACGTTCAAGGAGAAGAATGATTTTGATGAGTACTACTTACTAGAGAAGAAGAAGATGGTAGTTAACAACAGAACACCAATAGCAGCATAAAGCTGATTCTGTGGTACTTGTTGAACAAACTCAACTCCTTGATTCAGCCATTGCTCCGCCACAATCTTCAAATCCTCCAAGTTCTTCTCCATTTTCGTTTCCTCAGATTCCGCTTTTCCTCTGCATCAAACACACACCAAAGCAGATAATTATGTAAAAATTGCAGACCAAAAAAAAATGTAATGATCAACCAACAAGCAAAGATAAACTAAAGTGATCAGCTTCTTTTAGGCATTTTAACGAACACATCTTGTGCACTCTATTAAGTTTCCTCGTAACGAACAGATCTTGTGTATATGAGCAAGAGCTCAATTTAAAGAATTCCCAGGATAAATTCACGAAAAAAGTTCGATAATTCACAGATCAACAAGGAAAAAAAACACACACATTCGGTTCAAACAGTGATTCTTACAAAACCCAGATCTAAAACAGAGGAATTGTAAAACCCTAGATCCAGAAGAATAAACCAACGAGACATTGAGAGAATATACGGGAGAATAAGAGAAAGGAGGAGAAGAATAGAGACGAAACTCACTCACTGCTGAGAAGAGCTGTAGATGGAGACGGCGAAGACAGTCCTCCGTGGAGATGAGAGATTCGTTCTGAAGATGAGAGAATATGAGAGAGTGAGGTTTGGTTTGGTATATTTTAAAACTAGTCAAGGGTATTTTAGTCAGATGCATAATATAACCGACTTAAACAAGTAACTTATGTGAGTCAACGCATAGAATGGTTTGCGATCGGTTAAATTTGGAATATAAAAAAATCGACTTGAACCAATAATTAAACCAAACTCCGTTGCTTCGTATTAAATGCTAGATCTGGGTGTTTTTACCCCGGACCAAAGTTTTTTTACTTAGGAGTGTTAGTGGGACTAAGATTTATAAAACATTTGTTGCTTTTAAAAATTAAAAGATTTGTTAAATTTGTAAAGAGTCATAGAGAATTTTGTATATTGTGAAAATAAAAAATTATAATAATTTTAAGTTCTTATGAGTTAAATGGTTAAGAATACAACTCCAATAACATTAAATTTAATAGATTTATAGAATTGAAATGTAAACTTTTTGAATTAACAATGAATTCCATAGAAAATTATAAAATCATCACCCTAATAACATTATATTTTAGTAAAAATTAAAGAATCCATAAACCAATAACATTGGACATTTTAAATTCTTACAATCATTATAAATGTAATTTCTATTAACACCCTTAAATCTGAACCCAAAAAAAATCCAATCTAAAATCATTTAACAAAAATATCCGACTAAAATTTAGGAGTTTGGTACTTTGAGGTTTGGGTTAACCAAAATCTGATCTAAAAACAAAAATATCTTAAACTAGTTAAATATGTTAATATTTTTATATATGTTAAGATAATTTAGATGTTTGGAGTATTTAAAAAATTGTAATTTTTATTTGTTATTTTGAATATTTTTAGTTAGTTAAGGTAGTTTTAACTAGTTTTTAAAAATATTTTTAGACGATTTCATAAATCGGTTAAAATTCGATATGAACCAAATCGGGAAAGAACTGAACTGAAACCGACCCTATAATTAGTAAAACCTGAATGTGAATCCTAAGCATAGTACCAAAAATTTGAAAATCTAAATCAACCAAACCAAATTCGATGGGACCCCTCGAAAGCCCATACCTATTAAATACCACTCAAAAATAATACCTCAAATAACAACAAATCTTCTTTTTACTACAAAACTAGAACATAGGGAACAAAATTCTTAAAATAACATTAATTAAAAACCAAAAAATAACTTTTATTTTATATTTAGGTTTAGGTTTTTAGTAATCTATACTATATAAAAGTTGAGGCTATAAGCCATAGAGGGTGTCCACATAGGATGTTAAACGACCAATCATATTACGACAAATCAGTATTTTCATTTTGCTATTTCTAAAAATGTCATTATTCACAAAAATCATTTTTTCAAAATAAAATATAAATAAATATCAAATAAGGTAAACTTACAAAAGTAAAAAAATCATATATAAGTTAACTTAATATATAACAAATTTTCGAAATTTAACATAAAAATAATTAGCATAATAATAATTAATTAAAAAGGCAAAATTTTCAAACAATATAACTATATAAATTTAAAACACGAAATTTTAAAATTTTAGGTTATATGCCTAAATTATTCACTAACAACCTATACTATATATATAAGTTAATACTATAAATTATTCAGGTTGTCGAATGTTTTTTTAAAGTAACAAGAAAAATATGCTAGATCTTATTTAGTTAATTTAAAAAAAATTAAAGATTTTCCAAATAATGTTTCTTTCAAAACAATTAGAAAATCAGTATTAAATTTATTAAAAAGAAAGAAAAATTATTAAAGAATTAATTTATATATAAACTAAATCCTAATTTTGTTATTACTAAAAAATCAATATATATTAACAAAAATCATTTATTTTAAAAAAATATAAACGATATCAAAATATGAAAAAATTATAAAAGTAAAAGCATCATCTTAAAGTTAACTTAATAATTAACAGAATAACAAAAATTAACATCAAAATTATTACCAAAATAATAATTAATTAAAAATGAAACTTTTCAAACCAAATTTAACTGTATAAATTTAGAACACGTAAATGTTTCAAATTTTAGTCTATGTGATATTTAAAGTATTCACAAGCAATCTATGCTATATATAATTTTATGCTATAAATCACTGAAAGGTCCACATATCATTTTAAAGCACCAATAAAAGTATGCTATATCACTATTTTACTTATTAATATAATATTTTTGAATATTTTTCAAATAATGTTTATTTCCAAATAATTAGAAAATAAATATTAAATTTAATAAACAAAAATGTAAAAACCATCAAATGAATCAATTTTATATATAAACTAAATGATTTACAATATTAACATCAAATTAGCTAACAAAAAAATAAATTTTAAAGAATACAAAAATTTTAAATAATAAAGACAAATAAATCTAAATAAAAGAGTCGACAAAAAAAATCTAAAGAATATCTGATTTCAAAACTGAGCCTCCATCATATTTAAATTCTCAAAACAATTACAAATAATATAAATTATATACCATCATACTAATTTGAAATTTTAAAATATAAACATCAGGACATAAGTTTTAAAAGATAAATGAAAAATAAGGAAACAAAAAAATAATTTTATTAAATAATTAACTTGATAAGAAGAACATAATTGTTTTAGAAAAATATTTTTTTTAATTAAAAACGGTAAAATAATAAAATAAAAATTGATACAAAACTACGAAAAACATAAATTAAAAAAATGTAAAAATTATCTTAAAAATTAGTTTGGTATTTTTACTTATGTATTGAAAAATTGACATAAAAAGACCTGAAAAGAAAAAACACAATTATGTCCATAACCTCTTTTATGATAGGGCTATAATTGTTTAAAAAATATTAACATAAAAGATTAAGATGTCAAAATGTGTCAAATCAGCATCATAGTTAATATTTATAAAAATCTTATTATTTCTTAAACAAAATTTATCAAAATAAACTTAAAATATCAAATAAAATTAGAAAACAAACGGAAAATAAAATTGAATTATAAATATTATAAATTAAATTATAAAATGTACGTTGGCCAAAATGTTAGAGGTCTGAGGATTGACCAGTGTTGGGAGAGGTCTCGTTCACCGTAAAGAAGGTTATGTTACTTAGTTTGGGCTTTGTCCTAGAGGGATTATATATGGGCATCGGTCCAGAACCTTATGGTCATTAAAAAAATTGAATTAACTTTATATATAAGAAATTTCTTTCAAAAATTAACATAAAATTGATTAAAGTTAAATCATAAAGTATATCAAGACTCACAAATAGCATATACATCAGAATAGTTAACCTTATCAAATATTAAAAAATTAAACTTATATTTAGTATTTAAAATTTTTATATTTTTATTTTTGTGAACAAAAGAAAATCATCTAAATATATATATATATATATATATATATATTTATCTAGCCAGTTCACTCTTTAGCTTACAATAAGTTTACAAAGTTTAATTGAAATAAATGATAGTAAAAGTTCACTTGTGTAAAACTTGTGTAAGACGTATATGGTTAGTATTACTGTTTATTTAAGCATTTTCAATTTTTTTTTAAAAACAAACCTAAATATTTTTATAATCTACAGATTTTTGAAAAAATAAAGTTATTAACTATAAAAGAAAGTACATAGTAGGTACTCTTCATATGTCATTAATGTAATTCACCAAAAAATGTTAGGATCCAAGCGTATGAAAATTTATTAAAACAATCAACATAATATATATTATTAAAATGTTCCCACGCGAATTTTATCAAAAATGATATTTGAAAAAGAAATGTTAAAAAATACATGAAGACATAAAACATTTTAAAAAATTTCGCCAAAAAATTAGATAAATTTATAATAATATTTAACATTAGAATAGTCTCACCATGAACATAAAAGAATATATGAAAGTATTCATCATACATCAATCAATTAGAGACTATAGTATCCAAGAATATTAGTTAGTAAACTAAAAACAATGAAATTTCGACAAACTACGAACAACTGGAAAAAAAAATTGTGAACTAATAAAACATTATAGTCCCAACAATAATTTATAGTGTAACTAGATCAAGTAGAATATATATATATATCTAATATTATAGAATTATAAATTGTTGTTTTAATTTAATTAACGTTAGTAAAAACTCTATATATTTGTTTCCCATTTTATTATTTTTCTTAAAAATATATAGTATTTTAACTTTCATCAGAATATTTTTTATAACTAAAACCTAAATCTATTAATTATACTATCAGATATACATTTGCAAAAATTAAATAAAATTATTTCAAGCACATATGCATGCAATAAGTATATAATAATAATAGTTTTATTGTAAGAAATTGATAAATACAAAGCAAAGATAGATATTGTGCATATGGAATAATCTTTTATTTTCCTTGAATATAAAGATAAATAAAATTATAATAAAATAATTATGACAATGTAGTAATTAATAGATACCGAATAAATTGTATATTGTTTTTAATATTATTAATAAAAAAATACAATTATGTTTATAAATCTACTTATAAATTTACATATACAAACAAAATGATATCTTAATATTTGTTATTTAAAAGATATAATTATATAAAATCCTAAATTGAAAGATAATAAATTCTCCTTTAGATACAGTTTTATAAAAAATGTATAAAAATCATTTAAATTTTATTATTTAAAATTAAGATAAAATAGAAATAATTTTTACTATAAACTCGCGCGTAGCGCGAGTTGAAAATCTAGTTTTATTATAATATAGATTTATATTATATCAAATATAATATAAATCTATATCAAATATGGTAAACTTAAAAAATAAAAAAAAATTATATATAATTTAACTTATAGATTTTCGAAAATAATCATAAAATAACTAACAACAATGATAATTATTTTTAAAATGCAATAAGTTTTTACAATTTTAACTATATAATTTTAAAAAATGTAATTTTAGTTTATGTGCTAATGAATATTCACAAATTACATTTACTATACATAATTTGATGCTATTAATCATTAAGAGTGTTCTATACTATATAAAAGTTGAGGCTATAAGCCATTGAGAGTGTCCACATAGAATTTAAAACAACCAATCATATTAAGACAAATTACCTTTTTGATTTACTATTTAAAAAATGTCAATATTACCAAATCATTCATTTCAAATAAAATATAAATCAATATAAAATATAGTAAATTTACAATAAGAAAATTATATATAATTTAACTTAATATACTATAGATTTTTGAAAATAATCATGAAAATAACTAACAACAATGATAATTATTTTTAAAATGCAATAGTTTCCAACAATTTTAACTATATACATTTTAAATATGTCGTTTTAAAGTTTAGGTTATATGAAATATTTATAAATTAAATTTACTATATATAATTTGATTCTATAAATTATTAAGAGTGTTCTATACTATATAAAAGTTTAGACTATAAGCCATTGAAGGTATCCACATAAGATCTAAAATAGCTATATCTCTATTTCTAAAAATGTCGATTTTACCAAAATCGTTTATTTCAAAATAAAATATAAATCAATATAAAATATGGTAAACTTAAAAAAATAAAAACATATATATAATTTTAACTTAATTTATTATAGAATTTCGAAAATAATCATAAACATAGCTAACAACAATGATAATTAATATTAAAATGCAATAATTTCAAACAATTTTAGCTATATAAATTTTTGACATGTGATTTTTAGAGTTTAGGTTATATGCTATTCAAAATATTCACAAATTACATTTAATATATATAATTTGATGCTTGAATCATTAATAGTGTTCACATATTAATTAAAAGCACCAAAAACTATAAATTATTATTTTATTATTATTTAAAAAAAATTGAAGATTTTAAAATTATATTATTTTAAAATAATAAGGAAATCAATATAAATTTTAGTAAACATAACGAATAATAACAAAAAATAGTTCGATATATAAGTTAAATAGTTGAAAGACTAACATAAAATTAACTAGCGAAAAAATATTAAAGAACACAAAACTTTTGAATAAAGAAAGTATGAATCGAAAAATACATAATTTCAAAACTTATCATATAGAATTTACATATAACATTAATAATATACCAGACCAGCATCCTAATTTTACACTAACAAAATATATGAAAACATAAAAATATTCCATAAATTCATTAAAATTTAGTACTATTTACAAATAATAATGACACTATAGTATAATCTCAGTGAAAATATAAAACAAAGACATGGAAAATATTCACTATACATTAGTCAATTGAAAACTATATTATTTAAGAATATTAATCAATAAACTAAATCAATGAAATTCGACACATTTCTAACAATTAGGAAAAATATATATGTGAACTAACAAAACAACATAGTCTCAACATTAATTTATAATGTAACTAGATCAGTTATATATATATATATATCTAATATTATAACTTTTATATATTATTATTTAATCAAAAGTTATAATGTAATTTTAGTTAAAATTCTATAGATTTATTTCCCTTTTCTTATATCTAAATTTTTTTAACACTATTTAAATTCATCAAAATGTTTATTAGGATTCAAACTTAAATATTATACTATCATATATGCATTTGAAAAATAAAGAATGTTATTTCAAATACATATATGTACACAATAAGTATATAATAATTATATTTTCATGTAAAGTTTTGATAAATACAAAACAAGGTTAGATATTGCACAAATGGGACAATGACTTATATCACTCAAATAGAAAAATAAAAATATAAAATAAAATATGCATAAAATGTAGAAATAGTTAATATGCATCAAATACTCTATATATATCTTTAAATTATGATTATTAAAAAATATAAATATGTTTATGAATAAACTTATTCATTTACATATACAAACAAAGAAATATTTAAATAATAATTATTTTAAATGTATAATTGTATGTAACTAAAGTAAAATAATAATAAATCATTCTTTGAAGACAAATTCATAAAACAATTATATAAACAATTTATATTTTATATTATTATAAAAATAAAATAAAATAAAACTAATTATTCAAATAAACTTGCGCGTAGCGCGAGTTGAAAATCAAGCATGAATCTAGAACATCTCATTTCAAAACTGAGCTTCCATCATATTTAAATTCTCAAAACAATTACAAATAATATAAATTATATACCATCATACTAATTTGAAATTTTAAAATATAAACATCAGGATATAAGTTTTAAAAGATAAATGAAAAATAATGAAACAAAAAAATAATTTTATTAAATAATTAACTTGATAAGAAGAACATAATTGTTTTAAAAAAATATTTTTTTTTAAATTAAAAACGGTAAAATAATAAAATAAAAATTGATACAAAACTACAAAAAACATAAATTAAAAAATGTAAAAATTATCTTAAAAGTTAGTTTGGTATTTTTACTATGTATTGAAAAATTGACATAAAAAGACCTGAAAAGAAAAAACACAATTATGTCCATAACCTCTTTTCTGATAGGGCTATAATTGTTTAAAAAATATTAACATAAAAGATTAAGATGTCAAAATGTGTCAAATCAGCATCATAGTTAATATTTATAAAAATCTTAATATTTCTTAAACAAAATTTATCAAAATAAACTTAAAATATCAAATAAAATAAGAAAACAAACGGAAAATAAAATTGAATTATAAATATTATAAATTGAATTATAAAATGTACGTTGGCCAAAGTGTTAGAGGTATGAGGATTGATCGGTGTTGGGAGAGGTCTCACTCAACGTAAAGAGGGTTATGTTACTTGATTTGAGCTTTGTCCTAGAGGGATTATGGGCATCGGTCCAGAACTTTATGGTCATTAAAAAAATTGAATTAATTTAATATATATGAAATTTCTTTCAAAAATTAACATAAAATTGATTAAAGTTAAATCATAAAGTATATCAAGACTCACAAATAGCATATACATCAGAATAGTTAACTTTATCAAATATTAAAAAACTAAACTTATATTTAGTATTTAAAATTTTTATATTTTAATTTTTGTGAACAATAAAAATCATCTAAATATATATATATATATATATATATATATATATATATATATTTTATCTAGCCAGTTCACTTTTTAGCTTACAATAAGTTTACAAAGTTTAATTGAAATAAATGATGGTAAAAGCTCACTTGTGTAAGACGTATATGGTTAGTATGACTGTTTATTTAAGCATTTTCAAACTTTTTTTTATGAAACAAACCTAAATATTTTTATAATCTACAGATTTTTGAAAAAATAAAGTTATTAACTATAAAACAAAGTACATAGTAGGTACTCTTCATATGTCATTAATGTAATTCACCAAAAAATGTTAGGATCCAAGCGTATGAAAATTTATTAAAACAATCAACATAACATATATTATTAAAATGTTCCCACGCGAATTTTATCAAAAATGATATTTAAAAAAGAAATGTTAAAAAATACATGAAGACATAAAACATTTTAAAGAATTTTGCCAAAAAAATTAGATAAATTTATAATAATATTTAACATTAGAATAGTCTCACCATGAACATAAAAGAATATATGAAAGTATTCATCATACATCAATCAATTAGAGACTATAGTATCCAAGAATATTAGTTAGTAAACTAAAAACAATGAAATTTTGACAAACTACGAACAACTGGAAAAAAAAAATTGTGAACTAATAAAACATTATAGTCCCAACAATAATTTATAGTGTAACTAATATATATATATATATATATATATATATATATATCTAATATTATAGAATTATATATTGTTATTTTAATTTAATTAACGTTAGTAAAAACTCTATATATTTGTTTCCTATTTTATTATTTTTCTTAAAAATATATAGTATTTTAACTTTCATCAGAATATTTTTTATAACTAAAACCTAAATCTATTAATTATACTATCAGATATACATTTTCAAAAATTAAATAAAATTATTTCAAGCACATATGCATGCAATAAGTATATAATAATAATAGTTTTATTGTAAGAAATTGATAAATACAAAGCAAAGATAGATATTGTGCATATGGAATAATCTTTTATTTTCCTTGAATATAAAGATAAATAAAATTATAATAAAATAATTATGACAATGTAGTAATTAATAGATACCGAATAAATTGTATATTGTTTTTAATATTATTAATAAAAAAATACAATTATGTTTATAAATCTACTTATAAATTTACATATACAAACAAAATGATATCTTAATATTTGTTATTTAAAAGATATAATTATATAAAATCCTAAATTGAAAGATAATAAATTCTCCTTTAGATACAGTTTTATAAAAAATGTATAAAAATCATTTAAATTTTATTATTTAAAATTAAGATAAAATAGAAATAATTTTTACTATAAACTCGCGCGTAGCGCGAGTTGAATATTTAGTTATGATTGAAGGTTCAGTATTAAAGCGGCAAGAATGGACTAAGGTTTAAAATTAATAGTAATTTAATATTTTGTTGAATAAATGATATTTTAAGAATTTTTATCAAATGGGTGTTATTTTTTGGATAAAAATTTTAAAATGTTGATTTCGAGATATGTTTTACATTTCACTATAACTCCAAATAGTTTGCCCTTATAGCCTTCTCTCTCAACAAAACAAAAAGTTCGTGTCGTCATCGTTGATTTTGTCACTGCTTTGGCAGCAGCCATTTGTCGCTGCCAACGGGAGTGGTCCCACTAGTCGTCTCTCTTCTTTCTTCGGCTGTTTCATCTCGACATCTTGGCTTCTTTGTAGCTGGTGGTTGTGGCTCTAGTCTATGTCGAAGGTTTCTATTCGGAGGCGTCTCGAGCTGGTTGAGATTCCATGCTCATCTGGGCTGGGATGGAGAATCAAAAGGACATGTCTCGTCGTCTTCTGCTCGGTGCTCGTGATCTTAAGGCTCACTCAAGGCTCTTTGTATGGCGTGGTGGTTTTGTTCTTTACTGTTGGTTTGGGGTTGCTGGTCGGTTGCGTTCATGATGATTTCAAGTACACTTGGTGTGCGTGTTAACGTTTGATACGGTTTGCGGTGGAGGTATTAGCCTTTTCTATGTTGTTATGTGTAATTTTAAATCGGATCAGTTGCTTATTAATCAAGATTCTGGAAATCTTATGGATTTGATTCCATCACCCTCTCTCTATTTCGTTTCCGGTGGTAAGGATGAATGATGATGGAATATGCTTAGGCTTTGAATGGTAACCAAGGGAACAATGAGGAACACTAAGTTTCTTAACATTCCTTAAAAAAATTACCATTCATGAGGAATCGTTTTTCCTTTTCATTCCTTCTCGTTCCTTTTTTCGTAGAGAATTATAGAACAAATGTGTTCCTTGTTAATTTTGATAAGGAATCAGCATTCCTCATCATTCCACAAATTTTATTCCTACTCATTTTTTCCTATCCATTCCTAATGTTGTTATCTCGAGACCGCACATGCTGTTATTATTTGCTCATATCTTGGACCAGTATCGATATCCACATCCTTCATCTCCCATAAACGAAACAAACTCCTATGTCATCTCTACAAGTGGATTCTCAACATACTAGCAATTTAGACTTGTGAAGTGACGTGTTTGAACTCAATCAATGAAAATTCCATCGTTCATGACCAATGAGACTCCAAAGCTCATTCTTTTTCTTGATGTCCAAGTTAAAACATAGCATAAAATGAACTAGCCTTGACGCCTATCCAAACTTCAACTCTCAAAACTTAATGAATACTCTCAACCTTAACTTCTTCGGATCCTCCCATTCATTAGCATGTAGAGCATCCTTTACATCATGAAGTAAGTTAGAGTCATTGGTATGATAAGCAATGTTTTCACTGGAATCGACTCTTCCCTTAAGGTGAACATCCTCTTTGGAAGTTGTTGTAATTCCATTTTATAGCCTACAAAACAATGAAAAACCAACATCTCAAATGCAAAAAAAAACAGATCAAGAGTTTTATACTTCCTGAAGACTTCAGAAGACTTTGCATGCATGAAGTCCTCTAGAAAGTCTTCTAGTAGAAACCTAATCAAATTTGAAGAGAACAAATATGTGAATTTGCGGTCGAAAGCAGAGAAGTTACGGTCGCCGATAACATCTATGGTTAGAGCTCTGCCAAACTTGACAGGAAAGAAGAAGTCACGACAGAGAAACGAACGGTTTTAGATCAGAAATGAAAATTTCACAGCAAAGAAGAAGAACTTACCAGTGGTGAAATTCAACTACAACACAAACAGTTTCAAATCTGAAAAACAAGGAATCGAGTTAGTTTATTCTATAAAAATACTCTTCTACAATGAAGGAAAAACAAGATTACTAGAAGTGAAAACGAGGGAGAAGAGATTCGTAAGAAGTCGCCATACATCAAACAACTAGGGTTTTCTCGTGTTTTTACCAACTTTTTTCTGAAACAACAAAGGTAGAAAAAATACTATTCATATGTCCGATAAGGTATCAGGTAAGGTTAAATATATTTTAGTTTACTTTCGGTTATGTTAAAATTGAAGTAAAAATTAAGTCCGGTTTGGAAGTCTTCCAATATACTAGAAGACTTTTTGGGAAGTCTTAAGAAGTTGGAAGTTTATTAGTTAACCAAATAACTAAGCAAAATCTTATTTAAAAAACTTCAAAAAACTTACAAAATGTTTAAGATCAAGTTATTAGATAGCCACCAACACATATTCATCAAATTAAAACAAAAATTTAGGATTTCAAAATCTAACCTTAAAAATACTAACAATGCTATAACATATGTTACCAAACTCTAAACCAAGGAATATCATATGACTCAATCTACATTCACTCATCTTGTTGAAATTCACTCATCTATGTTAAAATAATTAAATTTTAGTAGAACTAAATTTACATCATTTATAAATATTTATATTTACAAGAGTTAGATTTTTCCCTATCAAAATATATTTTATAAATTAATTTTAAGATCTAATACATGAGAAGACTTTCCGTGGAAGACTTTTGAAAGACTTCACTTTAAGCGGAAAATTTAAATTCTACTAAAATTTAAAAGGAAAATGGTAAACTTTGTTGTGAATGCTTCGAGAAAGTTTTCTATTGCATCATATGTTAGAAGACTTCCCAAAAAGTCTTTCAAAATTTAATAATCAAATAACTAAGCAAAAAACATTTCCTTAAACTTGAAAGAAACTTAGAAAATGTTTAAAAATTAAGTTATTAGATAGCCACTAACATATATTTGTCAAATTCAAAATCTAACTCTAAAAATATCAACAATACTACAACATATGTTACCAAAACTTAAACCAAAGACTATCATGACTCAGTCTACCTTTACTCATTTATGTTAAAAAAAACAATTCAATATTAGTAAATCTAAATTTATATCATTTATAAATATTTAGAGATACATGATTTCAGTTTTTCTCTCATATAATTCTACGGAGGTCTTCATAGAAGTATTCTCAGATGGAAGATTATAATGGTAAAAGTCAGTAAGGGCTTATTGTAATTTTATTAGCCTTTTATATTATTTTTTGATTTAATTGAATTTATGATACATTTTTATATTTAAAATCAAATTGTAAATCTTTTTTCCATTATAAAATTTCCTTTTTTTTATTCAATAATTTTTAAAGTTTTCAAAGTTTTTTGGGAAAAATTTATGTAATTAGATTGATCATGAAAAGTTATTTGTGAATATGTATAAACAAATAGGTTACTATTTTGAAGGATGAATCTTTCGTACTGTATGCATGTTGCTTGTTTATCTGTATATTACAACCCGGTGAGTGTAAAATGCATGTACAACCGTATATATTGATGTATAAACCAATCTAATATATAATTTTGTTTTTTTTCTTGTAATATCTATAAGGTATGGGTAGAAGAAGAATCATTTTCCTCCTGCTAGCTATTTTAATCGAAAAAAACTTATTTTGTGTACTTTGAGAAAATCACTTTCTTTTTTTTCAATTGTAATAGTATTTCAACATGGGTGTTATAGTATAAGACAATATGAATATAAGGGCATGTCCATCAATAGTTACTTTTTTTTGTATGATTTAAAAGAAATTTAAAAACGAACCAATCGTAGACCACTACGTATTAGTGGAGTCCACAAAACATTGCAAAAACCAGTTCTTAATTATGAGTTTTTTAGAAACAGATTCTTAAAGAAAATAGTGAGATCCACCAATTTTTTAGGTTAAAAACCCCTTAATGGAAATGGTCTAAAGATCTAATTGCAATGGTATGGATTACCCTATTTCTACGTTAACTTTACACAACTTTTAAAATTAACAACCTTCTCTACTTCTAACATATTATCCTGATAGGTCTACTATGATAGTTACCATTCAATCATCAAGAAAATAGTAATCCCACGTAACCAAAATGGGCAATAAGATCCTTTAGATTCTACCAAACTCACTTGTTAGTACATTGCAATTACACCATAGAGAAGAGAAGAAGGCAAATATTTAGCAAAAGCTTCGGAGGTAAATGAAAAGCCCATCTACGAGTCCTTGAGAGTGTTTCTTGAGAGAATAGTTATTACTTTCCCCTGTTAACATAGAAATGGATGATTTGGGTTTTTCAATTTCTCGTTGTGTGACAAACCAAGTTTGCTACTTCACAAAAGACAAAGGATCAAGTGAGAGATTGTGTTTCTACTTACGTGTTCATCATCAGCGTTATGTTGTCTCCTTTGAGTAGAATCCTTCCTGTAAACAGGCATTTACAAACGGGTTATTGAGCAACAAGCATACTAATCAAATGAGAAAGACTTGTTATGAAAGAGTGAATCCAGGATAAAGACTCACCAAGTGGTTTCCTGGTGTTCTTCTTGATGCTCACTTCTTCAGCTTCATCCAACACTAGGTTCATGTATTCGTCAAAACCCTGCCAATAGGAGAAAATTTTGAAACAAGGAATTACCGAGAATGACATCATAATCACAAATTCGTTTGAATTATCATAATAGAGCTATGAACAAACTTCAACTTTAACTCGAGCAAAAAAAGTATGGTAAATACAACTTGAACAAGGAATATCCAAAGTCAAGTACGCAACTCCACGTTTTAACCAACGAGAATGACACCATCACAAACAAACAACAAAGGTTTTGCGGATTTAGCAAAGAGTCAATCTAAGAAAAGCTTGAATCTTAACTCGAGAAGAACCATAGTATTGCAATAAAAATTGTAACAAGGAACGTCCAAAGTCAAGTAGATACCACCAAGTTGTAAACCACTGAGAATGACAAACTCAAGAGTCAAGACTCAATACATATCAACTCTCTCAGAAAGAATAAGCGGTATCGAAGAAAAGAGTCAATCTTTACTCTGAGAAGAATCAAAGGATGGCAATACAAACCAAAACAAGGAAGACAAACGGTCATAGTAGGCAGCTACATATTTAGAAATCATACATCTCACACATTTCTCTGAATTGAGCAGAGTCAACCTAGAATAACAGCTTCTATCATTCATTAACTAAAGAAGAACAAAGGTATAACAATACAAACTCACAGTCTGAGTCATGATAAAAGCGTGGACTATCCCTAATAAGTATCAAACTAGTTCTCTATTATCAGTTGTTTGGTGCAGTAGCAACAGTGTTAGAGATTCCAAACGCAAGTCAAATCTTTCATTCTTTCCTAAAGCCTGAACCAGAGAGATAGTCACTACTCAAACTAAGCGAGGAATCACACAGTTCACGCTTATAGAGCTCTGTTAGCAACAGATTCATAAATATATTCAACTTACAGTAATTCTTCCTTCAATCCTCAAATCCTTCTGCTCAAATAGCCAAATCTGGATCCGAGCTTTCTGCATCATATAAGAGAGCACGAATCAGAATAACCTAATCCACGAAACTTCATGTCAAAATAGAGAGTGATTAAGGAGCTTACGCTTTGAAGAAACCTAAAAATAAGGTTCTGGAACCGCCCCGGAACCACCGGAAAAGAAAAACAAAGCAAAACTAAGTAAAGGAACTGAGAGAGAAAGTAGTCGCAAGTAATAATAGAGAAGATGCACACGTACGATTGGTTGGGTCATAATCCTTTGAACTTTGGTGCTCGCCATTGCTGCCTACGTTTGAAAATCTCTATCTCTCTCTCTCTCTCAAGCTTCCGAGCTCTTCGACAACACTAAAACCCTAAATCAACACGAGAGGCGGAGAGAGAGAGATACGCTGTTTATAGCATTTTTATTATAATTTGCTTAACTTACGGCCCATACAAAATAATACGCTTGTTAGGCCCAAACTTCAAATCTTCTTCTCCTCTTTTTTTTTCTCTGTCTCGGTTTTTGAATTGAATCCCATCTTTGCAAAAGATCTCATCGGAGTTTAATCTAGGTAAAAGTTTGAGTTCGGATCAGGTTTTTGGGTTCATCCTCTTGGGCTGTATCGGTCTTTATATAGGTTTGGGTCGGATTTGTAGGAGGTAAATTGTCTCCCTAACAAGGCCCGTTGAGCGAACGGCCTGGCCCGCCATCCAGACCGGTTGAACTTCAGTTAATTAAGGAGCAAATCGGCATTACCTCGGCTAACCCCCGCGATTAGTCGAGTTAATGCTCGATTACCAAAAGCTCTACCTCAATGGGCCGACCTTGGCCCATCGGATAAAGCTTTTCAGATTCGCGACCAGCTCGCTAGGGTAAATGAGCTGAACTGTATAAAAAGGAAGGGAAGCCATCAGGAAAAGGAGAGAAAAATTGAATCAACTTAAGACGGCCAGAACTAGGGTTTCTATTTTTGTACGTTTTGTCCGACTTAGTCCACACAGTTAAGCTCGCCGAGCTCCGCCGAACTCGGCCTCTCCTTTCCTTATTTGTACCTCGAACTCACATTAATAAAAGATTTATCCAGTTTACTATTTAAGGATTGACCTTGCCTTTATCACGACCCACCGACGAGTTTCGTCATCACCATAACTGACAAGACCAAACTCGGTTCAAACAGTTGGCGCCCACCGTGGGGCCTTTGATAAAGTAGCGTCAACAAAGTTATGAGTCCAAGCAACGACTCGACCTCTGGCGAGGAAGCCGACGTAGTAGCACCTACACCGACTGCCGTCGCACCTCTCGCCCCCACTCTCATCGATACGATCATGGAGCGCTTCGCTCGGCAAGACGAAGCTCAGAAAGCGACAACTGAACAACTTAACGCCATAGCGGCCATTCTCGCGCCCTTTGCCGCAACGGCCGACCTTCCATCCGACACCGTCCGTCGCCAGCTAGTGTATAGCACCAACGGAACACTCAACCCTCCCGGTCAGGTCGCCGGACCGCAAGCTCAAGTCAACGAAACACAGCCTCGCACGATAGGAGAAAGAGCTACCGCCTGCGACGAGCCAGACCTTCAGACTATCCAGGAAATAGCCGCTCTCAAGCAAGCACTCCTGGACATTAATACAAAGATTCACGGTGTCACAACCTCAGCCCCGCTCATTGAGAGCGTCCTGGCCGAAACCCTCCGAACACCGTTTACCAAGAAGATTTCTGATGTTCGACTCCGACCAATGGAAAAGCTTCGCTTGCCGACATATGACGGTCTTTCGGATCCAACCGTCCATATTACCTCCTTCAACGTCGCGATGCGACGCCCAAACTTCACACCGGAAGAACGAGACGCGGGCTTCTGCCAACTTTTCGTCGAAAGTCTCAAAGGCGTAGCACTCAACTGGTTCACCAGCCTGCCGGAGAATTCAATTGACAGTTTCCACGACCTGTCATCCGCTTTCCTTAAAAATTACATCATGTTTTCCCGCGAGGAGGCTCAAGTGTCCGATCTCTGGCATCTCTCTCAGTCGCCGAGCCAAAGCCTTCGCAGTTTTATGGAAAAATTTAAAGAAATCGTGGCCAAAGTGAAGGTCCCCGACGAAATCGCTGTGAACGCCCTCATGAACACGCTCTATGTGCGTTCCAAGTTCCGCGATGACCTGTACAGGAGCCCGACAAAGTCCTTGGCAGACGCCATTGCTCGCTCCCACAACTTCATCCGCATGGAGGAAGACACCAAGGCGATAATAAGCAAGCAAAACGCGACGAAGCAAGGGGGAACCTCGACGACTAAAATGCCCGACGCGTGGACGGAACCCCGGCAGCACGCACCGGCCGAAAAGGTCAGCCAGAAGAAGAGCTACGTTTATCTGGTAAACGAGTCGGACAGCTCGCTAGTTGAGGTTCGAGGAAAGGGATGGAATCACTACCCCAAACCATCAACGCCTGAAGGAACTAAAGCGAAAATTCCCACCGAACAGTCGAGGTCAGCCCCTGCGGAGACTGAAAAATGGTGCTCTTATAACCAATCTAAGAAACACGATACGAAGGAATGTAAAGTCCTATACGAACAATTCCTCTCATCGTTGGCCAACGGTAAACTCGACCCCGAGCAGTCCAACCAAAAATCAAAGAGCGCCAAAATTTGGAGCAGGAATAAGGATAAAAAGGCGCAAAGGTCGCAAAAAAGAGCCCCGCAACCCGAGCCAAAGGCGTACACAACACATGTAACAGCCATAGCTCGGGAAAACGGAGATTCATCTGCTGATGAAGAGCAACCGAGGACTCGACGCCGAGTCGAGGTCATTCTCGCACGCCCCGATACCTCGACTGACGACGAAGACCAGTTGGCCTTACCCAACCCATGCCGATCTCCAAGCAATAAATCCGCGGTTCAGGGAACCGCTGCATCCAATCCCGAGGATTTGCGGCACAAACTCAAGCGCAAGGACAGCACTAGCGAGAAACCTGCTATTGAATCAGCTTTAGGAGCAGCCGATCTCCGAGCAGAGATCAACGCCTCTCGAGCAAGGAAAGCCCGCATAGCCTTCGAGCTAACGGCTAAGCGTCAAGGCGAGGATCTCCGTGCAACTCTCAACGCAAAGGAGGAGGACCTCCGCATCAAATTGAATCGATCAAAAGGCTCCGATTTGCGCAGATATCTAGAGACAAAGATCGTCGATACCGAAGCCGCGCCGAGGGACGCTCAGCAAAGCAACGATCTGCGGGAACAGATTCGGAGAGGACGCGTCAACGTTATCATGGGAGGATCCCCCCTGTGTGGTGACTCAGTAAAATCGATCAATAACTTTCAGCGTCAACCAAAGACCTCGCAACGATGGCCAACGAAACCGGAGAACGACCCGACGATCACCTTTTCGGCCGAAGATGCGATCGGAGTTAGCTTTCCGCACAACGATCCGTTGCTCATCAAACTCGGCATTGGTGCCTGCGAAGTAACAAAGGTTTTGATTGATACCGGAAGTTCGGTCGACCTTATCTTCCATAAAACACTTGAGAAAATGGGAGTCGATTTCCGCTTACTTAAGCCTTCCAACAGATCGTTAACAGGGTTTAACGGGGTTTTCGAGGAGATGATCGGAACCATCCGACTTCCAGTATTCGCCGGCGGAGTCACTCGCACGGTAAAATTTTCCGTCGTCGCAACACATTCCCCTTACCATGTCATTCTGGGAACCCCTTGGCTCCATTCGATGAAAGCAATCTCTTCGACCTACCATCAGTGTATTAAGTTTCCTGGAAACGACGGACGCATAAGAACTATACGAGGAGATCAGCAACCAGCCCGGGATCTCCTCGTCGCAAACGTCAAACTCCAACCACCTCGTATAAACGCCGTAGCTCGACTTCTCCAAAAGGCCTTCCCCCAGAAAGACGAAGTCGTCGAGATTCAGATCGATGATGCCGACCCGACCAAGATCATACGTATCGGCGCTCTCGTCTCAGACGAAGTACAACAAACGATCATTGCCTTCCTCAAGGAAAACATTTCTACCTTCGCCTGGACGACCTCTGATATGAAAGGAATCGATCCCAGCATCACGTCGCACGAGCTCAACGTCGATCCGACTTTCAAGCCTATTCGGCAAAAACGTCGTAAGCTCGGGCCCGAGCGATCTAAAGCGGTCAACGAGGAAATCGAGAGATTGCTAGATCGCAGGATCTATCTCCGAAGTCCGATATCCCGAATGGCTCGCGAACCCAGTGGTGGTAAAGAAGAAGAACGGGAAATGGCGCGTCTGCGTCGATTTCACGGATTTAAACAAAGCGTGCCCGAAAGATAGCTTCCCACTCCCGAACATTGATCGGCTAGTAGAATCCACTGCCGGAAACGAGCTCTTATCTTTCATGGACGCCTTCTCTGGGTATAACCAGATATCGATGCATCCGGACGACCGAGAAAAAACCGCGTTCATCACTGACAGGGGGACCTTCGCTTACAACGTGATGCCATTTCGGGCTCAAGAACGCCGGAGCAACCTACCAGCGTCTCGTTAATCGAATGTTTGCGGACAAGCTAGGCGAGACAATGGAAGTATACATCGACGATATGATGGTCAAGTCGCCCCGAGCTCAGGACCATCCAGGTCACTTGCAAGACTGTTTCAAGATATTAAACGAGTACGGCATGAAGCTCAACCCCGCAAAGTGTACGTTTGGAGTCCAATCCGGCGAATTCCTCGGATATATCGTGACACGAAGAGGGATTGAAGCCAACCCGAAGCAGATCTCGGCAATCCTCGATCTCCCTAGCCCGAGGAACAGTCGAGAAGTCCAACGCCTGACAGGGCGGATCGCGGCCCTAAATCGCTTCATCTCTCGCTCGACAGACAAATGCCTCCCTTTCTACGAGCTTCTGCGCGGGAACAAGCGATTCATCTGGGATGACAACTGCGAGGAAGCTTTCGCCGAGCTCAAGACTTACTTGACCACCCCTCCAGTGTTAGCCAAACCCAAAGCAGGTGACACACTTTATTTGTACGTTGCGGTCTCAGCAACCGCGGTCAGCAGCGTCCTCATCAAAGAAGACCGAGGCGAGCAAAAACCCATATTCTACACCAGCAAGCGCATGACCGACCCCGAGACACGATACCCAACTTTGGAAAAAATGGCACTGGCTGTCGTTACCTCGGCACGAAAGCTACGTCCTTATTTCCAGTCCCATACGATCGAGATACTGACAAATCAACCTCTTCGAACAATAATGCAAAACACTAACCAGTCCAAGCAACTGTCCAAATGGGCACTCGAACTTAGCAAGCACGACATCGTGTACAAAAACCGCACGGCTGCCAAGTCACAGGTTTTGGCCGATTTTATGGTGGAGCTGTCGCCTGAGCTCGAGCAAGATCCAGTACTCCCAAGTCAAAATTGGATCCTTCATGTTGACGGATCTTCGACGAACAAGGGGTCAGGAGCTGGGGTCTAACTGCAATCTCCAACCGGAGAACTGATAAGACAATCTTTCCAGTTCGGGTTCACCGCGTCGAACAACGAAGCAGAATACGAATCATTGATCGCGGGGCTCCGTCTCGCAAGAGCAGTCCACGCGAAGCGAGTCAGCGCATACTGCGACTCCCAGTTAGTGACGAGTCAATTCAGCGGCGATTACGACACTCGGAATGAACGAATGAACGCATACCTGCGAATCGTCCAAGATCTCGCTAGCAAGTTCGACTTCTTCGAACTTATCAAAGTCCCGCGTGGGGAGAATGTATGTGCAGACGCCCTCGCGGCACTAGGAAGCAGGCTCCGCGACCGAGTCCAGAGGACCATCCCGATCCATAGAATCGAAAGACCAAGCATCGCCGACACTAAGGACCTACCCGAGACCTCTCTCATCCTAGCAGTACAGCAAACCGATGTCGGGCCGGATTGGCGAACCGAGCTCATCGATTTCCTTGCTGACGAGAAGCTGCCCACTGACAAATGGCAAGCCAGACGACTGAAGGCGCGTAGCACGAGCTATGTCGTCATCGACAAACTACTTTACCGATGGACGGCTAACAAAGTCCTCCTCCGATGCCTCCACGGAGAAGAAGCGTACCTCGTCATGGCAGAAACGCACGAAGGAGCTGGAGGGAACCATTCAGGCGGGAGAGGTCTCGCTCTCAAATTGAAAACTCTCGGATTC
The DNA here is from genome assembly GCA_905132765.1 of Moricandia arvensis. Lineage (NCBI taxonomy): Eukaryota > Viridiplantae > Streptophyta > Magnoliopsida > Brassicales > Brassicaceae > Moricandia > Moricandia arvensis. Next base: position 51,146 of record CAJHQP010001933.1, read on the forward strand.
TATTGGCCGACGATGATCTCCGACTGCGAATCCCACGCCCGACATTGGGACAAATGCCAACGGCACGCGTCGACTGTACACTGTCTGACTGAGACGCTCCGAACGATGACAGCCCCATATCCCTTCATGCGCTGGGCAATGGACATTATCGGACCGATGCCCCTATCTCGGCAACGGCGTTACATCCTCATCCTTACCGACTACTTCACAAAATGGATCAAGGCCGAGGCTTATGCTAATATTACAGAGCGCGAGGTTTAGAAGTTCGTTTGGAAAAACATCATCTACCGTCACGGCCTTCCATACGAGATCGTGACCGATAATGGCTCGCAATTCATCTCACACCAATTCCGCGAATTCTGCGCCAAATGGAAAATCCGACTAAACATGTCTAGCCCGAGATATCCACAGAGTAACGGTCAAGCCGAGTCTTCAAACAAAACTATCGTCGATGGAATTAAAAAGAGACTCGACCTCAAGAAGGGGTGTTGGGCAGACGAACTTGATGGAGTCCTATGGTCGCATCGAACCACCCCAAGAGGCGCGACCAAGACAACCCCCTTTTCTCTCGCATACGGCGTCGAAGCGATGGCACCAGCTGAAGTCAACGTTTCGAGTCTACGAAGATCCAAGATGCCGGAAAACATCGAGCTCAACAGCGATATGCTCCTCGACGCACTAGATGCTATTGAAGAACGTCGAGACCAGGCACTCTACGCATCCAAAACTATCAACATCAGATCGAAAGCTACTACAACAAAAAGGTCAGGTCTCGACCTCTCGAGCTGGGGGACTTCGTTCTGCGAAAGGTATTCGAAAATACTAAGGAACCAAACGCCGGAAAGCTCGGCACCAACTGGGAAGGGCCCTACAAAATCGTTAAAGTCGTCAAGCCTGGCGTCTTTCATCTCGAGACATCAACCGGCGAGCAGGTCCCGCGAGCCTGGAACTCGATGCACCTCAAACGCTATTATGCTGAATAACACCGAGTTAATGACTCCTCAATCATATTAACCCGTAAAAAAAAAAAAAAAAAAAAAAACACCGAGTTAATGACTCCTCAGTCACATTAACCCGTCAACCGAGCAGATGAACCTTCCCAGTCACTTCTGCTCGGCAAAAAGAACTACGAATGGCTTGATCCCCCTTCGCGGGGTACGTAGGCAGCTCTCAGCGAGTTCAGCCATAATCTCAAAACAAACCTCCAAGTCCCGAGCTCGGAACACGATCTATTCGGCTATCCCGAGCCAGCGACAAACGTCTAGCGAGCCACAGAGTTCGCAGATGTAATAGCCAATAAAACCGTGATAACTTCTGGAACGGGGACCGGCCGGCCCTAAGTCCACATCTTCATAACAGCAGAAACAAATCTCTAAATCCCGAGCTCGGAGCACAATATATTCTGCTATCCCGAGCCAGCGACATGCTAGAGAAGCCCTACGTGATTACATCAGATCTTTAATCCAATAAATCACTAAGGCACCAAAAACAAATCTCTAAGTCCCGAGCTCGGAGCACAATCTATTCTGCTATCCCGAGCCAGCGACATGCTAGAGAAGCCCTACGTGATTACATCAGATCTTGAATCCGATAAATCACTAAGGCACCAAACACAAATCTCTAAGCCCCGAGCTCAGAGCACAAATCTATTCTGCTATCCCGAGTCAGCGACATGCTAGAGAAGCCCCACGTGATTACATCAGATCTTGAATCCGATAAATCACTAAGGCACCAAACACAAATCCCTAAGCCCCGAGCTCGGAGCACAATATATTCTGCTATCCCGAGCCAGCGACATGCTAGAGAAGCCCTACGTTATTACATCAGATCTTGAATCCGATAAATCACTAAGGCACCAAACACAAATCTCTAACCCCGAGCTCGGAGCACAATCTATTCTGCTATCCCGAGCCAGCGACATGCTATAGAAGCCCCACGTGATTACATCAGATGAATCCGATAAATCACTAAGGCACCAAACACAAATCCCTAAGCACCGAGCTCGGAGCACAATCTATTATGCTATCCCGAGCCAGCGACATGCTAGAGAAACCCTACGTAATTGCATCAGATCTTGAATCAGATACTTTTAAGCGCGATTACGGGAAAAATAAGCAAGAGAAGAAATCGAGCTCGAGATTCAATTCGATAAAAAAACTGGATTAAAACAGAGTATTACAGTAGCTCCGCCAACGGAGTAAGTACAACATACAAAGAAAGCAGGAGCCTAAGATAATCTCTTCAGGATTCCGAAGAGCAAGAAGTTTGGATTTCATCGTTCCGATTGCCGACTTCGCCGTCCCCAGAAGCAACCTCATTCTCGTCCGAGGAATGCACCGAAGCAGGCTGCAGATCGAGATCCTGTGGAGGCTTATCGTACCCGGCGTCGATGAAGGCCAGAAGCGCCTCATCGACGTACTCCGATTCCAACCGCAATGGAGATAGCACGTAATCACGGTCATCCGGCGATCCGGGATCAAGTTTCTCTGCTTCAGCCTTCCTGAGCTTCTCTTCTTCGAGGAAGAAGTCGATCTTCTCTTGCGGAATTGCCTCTCCCTCTTCTCTGATCATCTCCAGACATTTGCGGGTACCAAAGGCCTGGCTCCACAGGCATCGCGCGTCATCAAACTTGTCCCGCATATCCTCGCGATCCCGAAGTCGCTTGAAGCGAGTATCCGCTTTAGCGGCCATCGCCGCACGAACCTTTGCCCGCTCTCGAGTCACCTCGCCAATGCGTGACCTCCGCAGAGAAGAGATTTCCCTCTCGAGTTCCTCCGCCATCGCAGCCTTCTCCTCCTCCAGCCGAAGCTTCTCCATCCGCAGCTCTTCCGCGGCAAGCCGTGCAATGTCCAGATCTTTGGAAACCACCTCGAGCTCCTTTGCTTGGGCTTCCGCCCGACTGACGGCCTCCTCCTTAGCCGTTTCGGCCTCCTCGAGCAAAGCTTCGAGCGCAGAAGCCTTTTTCCGCGCTTTCCTCATCTTCTCTTGGGCCTTCCCCAGGCTCGCGTAGGTTGCCTTCAGCTCGGAGTCGTACTTCTCAACCAGAAGATTCACTCCATCGTCAACCTGCAGGAAAAATGTCGAGATAAAATACCAAGGTTAACAAAATTAAGCGAGCAGCATGTTATTAACTTACCTCGCGTCGAAGACGAGTTACTTCAAGATAAGCGTCCGGAAAGACCAACTGATCAATCGATTGGAGTACCCGCGACTCCAGGAGGTCGGGTTGATCCTCGTTCTTGCCCGTCTCATCAGCAACTGGCACCTCTTCCAACATAGTCTTCTTCTTCTTCTTCCTCTTCTTCTGTGAACTTTCCGGAGCGACTACCGCATTCTCGGCCAGAGGTTTGTCACTTGGAAGGGTAGGAAGCTCGGTTTGGTCTTGAATATACTCGTCTTCGTCCCTAAGATGAGGGACATCGAACGCTGCAGTTCTCGCCGAACTTTTCACGTTTCTTCTCCTCAAGCCACCCTCTGAACTGTGTTCGTCGTCAGACGCATCGGGACCACGAGAGTGAGACCTCTTCCAACCACGGCGAGCAGAAGTCTCCACTGAAGTGATGCCCTCAGTAGGATGAACGCTGCGATCGGATGACTCCACTCCATCAAGGCCGAAACCGTCGACCACCCTCATTATGCTCGCCGCATTTGACGACCCACCTCTCTGAGCTTTGAGCGCCGTAGTCAAGTCAGGCAAATCCTTCATCTTCAGAGCTCTCGTTATTTCCCTTTGCTCTTCCTTCGAGAATAATTTGGACCTCTTCTTGCCCGGCTGATTAAGACACGGAGGCCCCGGGTTCCACTCACCTGCAAGAACTCGCGATTCAGAAACTAGAGCGAGAATAAGAAATTTCCAGTGGTATCCTCTACCTCGATCGATGCGGTCTAATGCTCTGCGTATCCTCTCCTCGCTGATGTCCGGCCACCTACGATGACCGAGCTCAACCAAAGCTCGAGCGTTAGCAAAAAATGTCCCCGGGATGATGCCTTCGGATAAATAAAAGTTCGGATGTTTTCCTGCGCAAACAAACGAAGGGTTTAGATCAAATATAAAAGGAGAAAGGTTCGGGGCAAGCTAGCTACCGGCTACACCATTCCAATAAGTCCTAAACTCATCCCCAGGCGGATCAACGAAGGCGAACTCGTCCGATTTGACGAAGAAGTAGGCACGTTGCCAGTCCGGAGTCTTCACAGGATGACCGGTGATGATGTTATAACTCTGTCTCATCCTCACTGAGAACAGGCCGTGGTCCAAGCGGGAGATCGTCGTTAGCTGCTCAAAGGCGTAGACACACAAGGAAATCCCTATTTCCGCGGCCATCACCAACAAGGCCACCATAATACGATAAGCCCCGTTCACCATTTGACACAAGGCGAGGTCACGACGAGCAACGTACGAGGTCACCAGGCGAGGTATCGGAAACCATAGTCTGGTGTCGGTCCCAAAGTAGGACTCGTAGACGCATTGATACCCGACGGGCGGTGACCAGGGACGTTGATCCTCCGTTGGGATAAGATAGGTCACTCCGACTGCATTACATGCGACGAGCAACCTCTCCACCGATTTGACGGTTGACTGCGTTTCCCGCGTATTGGTCCACGTTTGTCCTTCTACGTTGGCAGGACGAAGCGAGCTCGGGGAAATCGCGGATCCCCGTTCGAATACTCCCATACCGGCATAGTACGTTGGCACCACTGGGAGGCCGTCTCCTTCAGTCGATACGCCGGTAGTTCTTCCCGACCGAGCAGGGCGAGATCGGAGGGGGCTTCCCCGTCTACGAACAGACGGAAGCGGCAGAGATCGTTTCACCCGAGGATCACTAAGCATCTCAGCAGCGGCGTTCCCATCATCGTCACCCCTAATTTCCCTCTCCGCGTCGATAACGAGCAGGCGTTCCGCTAAGCTGAGGCCCGCGACGTCCGCTAGGGAATCTCGGTGCGCTAAGTCGAAATCGTCCAGGATCTCGTTGGTCGTCGCGTCTCTGGCAGGACTCGAAGTCGCAACTTTTTTCCCTTTCTCTTCGCGAGTAAGCTTCCGCCTCGGAGACATATTTTACTAAACCAACACTATATATCCTACAATCTAGAGAGAGAAAGCGGGAAGGGAGAGAGAAGAGAGGATACCTGTGATAGCAGAAGAATGACAAGAATGAAGGAGGGAGAGGCTATTTATAAAAGAAGGGCACGACTACCGGAGCTTTAATTAGGTCTACAAAAGCCTAGTTGGGCCTCAATCCGAGCGACCGTCCGCCTTCCAACCTAAATGGGCCTAGATCCTCCTAGAATATTCGATCACTCGCGACCGTTCGTATTCTCGCAAACTTCTCAACCCGAGCTCGCGACCCTACCGAACTAGCAACTCAACCCGAGCTCGCGACCCTACCGAGCTAGCGACTCCAAACGAAGCCGACATCTCCAGGGAGAACGACGTCCAAAAAAAACGACCATCATCAACGGACCAAATCTATTAAATCCGTTTCAACTTCAGCAATACTTGACAACGGATCTGGGGGACTTACTGTAGGAGGTAAATTGGCTCCCTAACAAGGCCCGTTGAGCGAACGGCCTGGCCCGCCATCCAGACCGGTTGAACCTCAGTTAATTAAGGAGCAAATCGGCATTACCTCGGCTAACCCCCGCGATTAGTCGAGTTAATGCTCGATTACCAAAAGCTCTACCTCAATGGGCCGACCTTGGCCCATCGGATAAAGCCTTTCAGATTCGCGACCAGCTCGCTAGGGTAAATGAGCTGAACTGTATAAAAAGGAAGGGAAGCCATCAGGAAAAGGGAGGAAAAATTGAACCAACTTAAGACGGCCAGAACTAGGGTTTCTATTTTTGTACGTTTTGTCCGACTTAGTCCACACAGTTAAGCTCGCCGAGCTCCGCCGAACTCGGCCTCTCCTTTCCTTATTTGTACCTCGAACTCACATTAATAAAAGATTTATCCAGTTTACTATTTAAGGATTGACCTTGCCTTTATCACGACCCACCGACGAGTTTCGTCATCACCATAACTGACAAGACCAAACTCGGTTCAAACAGGATTCCCCTAAAATTATTTGGGCAAATTTTTCAAATAATTTTTTTTAAAAATTTTTGTCAAAAAAATAATCTTCAAGAACAAAATTAGTCTTTTTTTATTTTTAAAAAATTAAATTTTATTTTATATTTTAAACTTCACCCCCAAAACTCCATCCCATAATTCTAAACCCTAAATCTGGATTAGTTAATCCAAAGGCTATAAATGCATATTAGTCATTTTGTTAACCCTTTAATAAATGTTATTTTAGTCATTTTTTTTCTTAAAGGTTATTTTTGTGACAAAAACTTTTTTAGAATTATCTTAGAGTATTTCTCAAATTTTTATTTTAGATTAGGATAATTTTATAACATTATCTGAGGTCCATTTAGGATATATACTTATTTGTATTCAGATAACGTAGTTTGGATTCAAGTATTTTTACAACTTGGATAAAATATCATAAAAATTAAATGTTTTAAAACTTTATTTAGATTTCAAATTAATTGATATATATTTCCAAGTGTCTACGCGCCTCACTAAGCGGCAAATCGGTAATAGCTGAATTGATTTCTTAAAATTTACTTTATACAATTCAAATCTGTGTAACTTATTTTTAATTGGGTTAAACTTTTCTAAAACAACAAGAAAGCAACTCTAAAAAAGGTATCAGTAGTGTTACAGTTACATCTTTTATGTATGTTCATGGATTGCTTTAAACTCATGGCTCTACGAATTGTTAATGACTGCCAGTGATGATTAGCGAGAGAGAAGAGATTATATCACATTACCCATTTCAAAAATAGACAATATTGAAATAACGAGTTTGATTGTCATTTTGTATATGGGAAACTTGAGTTTCCTCTTTTTTAGCTAATGAAAAAACAACACAAAAACTTAGCTATGGTGTAAATGAAAATTCAAAAGAAACCCAAAAGAAACCCAAAAGAAAAACAAGTGAAAAGAAAGTTCAACCATCAAGGTGAATTTTGTATTTCTTTCTGAAATTCACTTGTGGAGACCACCACTAGATTTCTCAGCCTTTTAATTAAAAAATTAAGTGTTTAGGCATCTAACATATAGAAAAGAATAAATAAATAGAAAATTCTAGACCAATGTTAGAAAGAGGGAATCAAACCCTAGACCAAGAATTCATCATCATAATCAACCTTATACTCAACAAAATTATTTTAACGCTACCAAATAACCAAATTCCAAAACCAATTGTCTAATACATTTGAATTTTATTATGTGTTGGTTTTAGATGTCATTCAATTTGGTTTGGTAAACATGACATACAACATTTTTTCCACCAGATTTTGAATTATGAGCGTTAATTTTGGAAATGACTTAAATCCATGTGCACCAATAAAATGTTACATTTATTTGGTATGGTATGCCTTTTATGATGAGGAAAAATATATTTACTAAGATGGAGATGTTTTTTAAAATGAAAAAAATAAATATCGGGTTTTGAAGTAGTATAAATATGAGTCTAATGGATTGTATACATTCATCCGCGTAATCCATATACAAACCATAAATAAGTTTTTGCCCCAATCGTGTTTCGATCTCTTAGTTTGTATCTCTTCTTCAAGAATAATTTTTGTTTCTTCACAACAAAATCTATCAAAACAAAAGTTATTAAACCCTTTCCCTACATAATTGATAAACACTTATTTTTCTTGGTGCTTAACCTTAATCATCCATCATTCAAGCTCGTGGATCATAAAGATTCATGGGTTGTAGTTCAATTGCACAAAATTTAACATCTCTCTAGCTAGACGACATCGATGAGTCTTCGAGCCCAGAATAGCATGATATGTGTGCTATATGTTACATAGTATTGAATATAAAGATAGAAACACTAACTAAAAACACATTCAATTCTCTTTTTAAATAGCTTTAGCAAAAGATGAACATTTTTAAATTATTAATGACATGTGTAAATAGACGTCAAAAACTTCATATCCTTTCATTTCAATTCTTTCAACACTTACAATATGAATTAGAATAATATTTTAACAAACCAGTTTTAGACATATATAACATACTCATTTCTTTTATAATATAAGCGATTTTGGAAGTTTTTTTTTATGTTTCAAAATATATAAGGTCTTATATGTAAATTCCCCATATTTAATTTTTATTGATAAATGTGTTATGTATGTCTAGTTCTTAAAACTTGTAACATTTCTTCTTACATCTATTTGATGAAGAAAAAACAAGTTTGTACGCATTTTCATTTTATGTATGTGTGAGTTTCTGATGACAAGATAAAATAGTAATATTAGTAGGGTTACCCACTAATATTTTTTTTAAATTTTGGAATAGTGACATGGCAAAAACAGCGTAAATATTTTTTTTTGTTTTTTAACAATATGAAATTATAGTTCAATAATATTCATTAAATTAGAAGTTTATTTTAGTAGCTAGATAATGAAGGATTATAACCTAATTTTAATCTTGAAAGAAACTAGAACTATAGTTATAGTTGTTGCTGACAATTATGGTTGATCATAAAAGTTATAGTTGTTGCAAAATTAGTCTCCAACAAAAGGTTCTCTTGAATGGATCGATATTAGATTGATATTTGTGTTTGTGGCTGATTATTCTTCCTCAAACTTATTATTTGTCACTTTTTGGCTGCATTATAAATTTATGTATTTAAATTTTTAGGTTTCTAATACTCATTTTTGGTATTAATTGATTATTTATCTAAGCTTAACTTTTTGAGATTTTCAAGTTTTTTCGGGTATTCATCCGGATTCGGATTTGATATCTAAAATACCGTCATGTATGATTCATTCGGAGCAGGGTTCTAAAAAATCGGGAGTATTTAGGAGCCCGCCTAAGCGTCAAATTGGTCATAGCCAAAGTGATTTTCTTAAAATTTTATTTATACGATAAATCAGTTTAAATCATTTTAGTTTGGATTAGACCTTTCTACACCGATTTAAGTTGATCTAATTTATTTTAAAATTTTTTTTAATTATGTAAAAATATTAATGCAAAACCACAATTTATCTAATTGCTTTTGTTTTGTATATCTAATTTTAAGAATTTATCAAAATAAATTTATAATTAAACCTAAAAACTAAAATATCTTATATAGATGTAATATATATATATAATAAATTATTTGGTAACGCCTAAACCCCAAATCGCTAATCCTCTATAAAACGCATAGTTTACCGTTTTTCTTGAATATTGATTTGGGATACTTTACATGTCAAATTAGGTAATATTTGAGTTTTTTGGTTTGGGTTTAGGATAATCATATTAAAGAAGCAGCATCTTGCATTTGATGTTGAGTAATACATTGCCAAGAAGGATAATCTTGTAAACCAAAGTCTACACCACAAACTAGGAGTTAAGAGCATGTCCATCAAGGGGTTCCTAAGGGGTTCTTAACCCAAAAAGGTGGTGGATCCCACCACTTTTTTTAAGAACCTATCTCTAAAAACCCCTAGTTTAGAACCGCCTCTTACACTGTTTCGTGAACCCCACTGCCACGTGGTGGTCCACGATTGGTTTATTTATTTTTTTTAATTTTTTTTTTAAAAAATCAGAAAAGGTTAAAAAAAAAGAATTTAAGAACCCCATAGGAGTTTTTATGGATGGAGATGGTCTAAGGCAGAGTACAGAATAAATGTTTGCTTGTTTGCTTACTATCTTCAGCCTTGCTTCTTTTGTATGCAAAAGAAGAGGAGTATGGGTGAGCTTATTCTTTACTTGTATGGTACAAACACAAACTTCATTTCTCACAACACAGAGATTTACATAACCAACAGTCACAATAAGCAGAGCAACTATCTCTGACGACTAAATAATCAAATCCAAATACAAAAACAATTAGCTTTTTCTACAAAGAATCCAGCTTCATCAGACACCATTTATCATCAGAGATTGAAATGGAACTTTTTTAATCTCCACAAATGTTGAGTACTCAGGATTCATAGTTTGCTTCCATGGCTCACCATCCATTTGCAAGAAGGCATCTTTCCAGTCACCTCCTCTTAGCTCAAATCTAACAGCAGCAGCCTTAATTTAATCACCAAAACCAAAATCTTGTTAATACAAAACTATATGATTCTACATTTTAAGAGTTGTGTTTTTTTTAAGTTACCTGAGCTATGTGTTTGGCTGAGATGAGCTCAGTCATAACAAATGAGGCGTGCCATCCATGCTTGAAAGCAAAGATCTCTATCAAACCATCATCAGAATGTGCCTCCACAAATCCTCTCTGAGGAAACAAAAAAAAAAAAAAAAGCCATTAGAGATTTGAGTTCAATGATGATGAACTGTAAACACTAGAAGAAACAATACCTTCTCTAGATAGTCCGGTTTTAAGTTACCCCACGGATGGCTTCCACTTCCATAGCTTTGAAGATTCAATGCCACAACTGATCTCACACTACAAGAGAAACCAATGCATTAATATCACAGATTGTTAAAGTGGAAGAATCTGTATATATTGAAAGCTTACTTTTTGGGGACTGCTATCTCTTCCCATTGAGAGCAGTTAACCTTCTTGATGTGGATTTTCAATATGTTTCTAAGTCCCCTGAAGATTCAAGAAGCACAAACAAGCATAAGTTTCAGTAACAGAACAAGTTTAAGTAGTACAATCAGAGGCAGAAATAACCAACCTTAGACCTGGATCACTGACACAAGGCGTGCAAAACCAACCTTGAGTGCAACTAAAGCCCGAATAAATAATCTGCAAAACCAAAACATTGCGTGGTTAAATAAAAGAGAGTTCAAGTTTGGCTGAAGATGATAAACACAAACCTTGTTTGAGATAGGGCCTTGAGCAAGATATGGTTTAGTGTTGCGAAGATGATGGAACCCATAAGCAACTTGAGCATCCATACCTATGCTTAAGTAATTGTAGAACACTCCTTCATAGGCCTTTGCCACTGGAGGCGCATCTACTCCAGTATCCAAACCCTGCAAAATTACAAGAAAAAAGCACATTATGATGATGATGATTCAATGAGAAGAACTAAGCCTATGGAGATAGAGCCAAACCTGGTCAAGTTCGTTTTCCTCAGTTGCTTTTAAAGAGTAAGGAGGATCCACCACTTCTCCAGATGGCATTGACACTAGAATCTTCCAGCTGCAACACCATATATTACCAGAGCAGACCACAATATTAACAGCAAGACAAAGAGAACAAGAAAGCTGAATAACAAAACTCTTGTCACCTATCTAGCCGAGCAACTGGACCCATGCTTGCACGATGGAGTGTTCTTTTAACAGCTGATCTCCACGCAAAAGGGAAAGAACCACCCTGAAGAAACACAAACTCAGTTTCACTATTCAAAGAGACAACAACATAAAGAACAAGAAAGATTCACTCACCCAACCAAAACTCCTTGAGAGATCATTTCCTGTACCGAGTGGGATGACGCCAACAGGAGGAATAGGTAACTTTCCTTCTTTGTTAAGCTCCCCAAGACATCCAAGAACCCAACCAACAGTACCATCGCCTCCTGCAACCTATTGAACCAAACTCAAAATCACATTCTAATAGCTAAAAAACGTAAGATAATAGTATGAGACTGGAGAAATATTGTGTGTAAACTCACCATAATCCTCAACCTAGCTCTGCATTCTTTAGCACATTCATCTCCTTCCGCTGCAATTTTCTCCAAACAAGCCAACCCGTAACGAACAAACTCATTTGGCTTCACTTCCGTGAGATCATACACCTGTTTGTTTACAAAATCAACAATGAAAATTCCAATAACAAAGCCTATTCCAAGAAAAAAATTCACAAAATTCCAAATAACTTCCACCATTCAAACAGAAACTCAGCATTACATGACTCAAAATATTCAATCTTTGAAGTCAACTCATCAGCAGCAAGAAAAGCACAATTTTCCCAACCAAACCACTAGGTCCAGCATCAACTAAGCATGAAACAAAAAACAAACAGTTGAATAATATGTAATAATAGAAAATCTGATTAAGACAGAACACAAAACACATCTCTTTTACACACTAAAACCAATCCAAAGATCAGGCCAGTTACGTTTACAATCTAATCAGAAAGACCCACTAGAGTAGATATGAATTAGATTTCAAATCTCTTCACAAAACCAACAAAAACATATCGTTTGACCTTAACCAGAAACAGAGATTTATTACAGAACACTCAAAACGTTCCATCTAAAAAGTCAACTTATCATTCCAACAACAAAATAAAATAAAATCCCCTACCTAACCAAAAGACCTAACATCAACCAAGCATGAACACTAACAGTTGAATAATTTTCCCAACTGAAACAAGAAAAAGAATCTGATTAAGACAGAACACAAAATACATCTCTGTTATCACAAATCTAATCACAAAGACCCACTAAAGTAGATATGAATTAGATTTCACAAACCCAACAAAAAAAAAACCATTTTTTTCTTTGGTCTTTAAGTCACTTAAAAAAAGACAAAACACAAACCTGTTCATCGCTCATCAACTGTTGAAGCCTCTCTTTAAGCACAGGACCATGCCGACCACCACTTTTAGGATTAATAAACACAACCATCGGCGCGTGAGGAGCCATATCAGCGACGCCGCCACCAGGAAGAAGCAAATGGTCAGGAATGGCCGTGGCATCTTTCCTTTTGATACAGTCACGCATGGCTAAACGGAGATACTCAGGCATCAACAGCCTCTGACGCAGCTCCTCCTTGTCTACACCGACCCACGTCAGATTCGCAAGACCACAACCTCTCATCGCCGTCGTCGAAGAATCAACCGTCGTAGATGGCCGTGAAGCAACGAATTTCTCCTTCGTTGCATCCATTAAACCCACAAAAAAAAAGGTGAATACTTTTCGTCTCTTGTGATTGGTGGAATATTCGAAACCCAAATAAAATCAAAGATTTGGATTTTTTTGACAACTGGGTTCTTCTTGTTGTGGATTCAAATCAACCAATCTTCATTGACCTGTTTGGTTTTATAATCTTTTTTTTTCCAGAGATGTTGAATTTTGAAGACAGCGAAGAAAACGTGTAGCAATATGTTTTCTTTTTTTTTTCAAAAAGGAATTACACGGTTGGTTTTAATGTGACGTCATAAAATGCTCATCTAGGTGTTAATAAGTGATAGAGCTGACACTCTGTACTTGGTTAAGATCTTTGATAAAATCTGTGATTTCAATGAACGTTATATTTATATTCCTCTAAAATGATTAATTGTATATCTCACAATGATCTCTGAGATTTGAATATTATTAAAAAAACAGCTAGATTACATACATTTTTGGGTAATACTAATTTGATTTGTCATCAAAATATAGTTTAATGACATATATTCTCTTTTATTTTTTTGGTTTATGATAAAAAATAATTTTCATCGTAATAAAGTTGATTTTTTGGTTTTTATATTTAATTTAGGTAAGGTAAAATTTATTTATTTTTAGGTGTGTAAATCAGCATGGAAAATAAATTTGGATTTTATTTTTCTTTATTTTATGTCTCAAGAAATGGGCTAGAAATCATGTTGGGAAAACTAAATAATTAATTAAGAAATTTTAGAACAAAAAATGATGCCATTTATCGTATTTAAACTAGATTTTGATCCGCACATCCGTGCGGGTAACTTTTCATTTTATAAATATATAATTTTTATATTATATTTTGCATATAATCATTTTTAGATAATATATTGCTATCATTTTCAAAAATAAATAGATAATATATAGTTCTAAATATAAAAGTTTAACATATGTTAACAATTTTAATTTTTGTATAAAATTATTACATAATTTACAAATTTAAATCTTTTTAAAAGGTGAATGATATTTTAATCATTTTAAACGGTCAATAATATTTTATTTATTTATTTAAATGAAAGTATTTATTTAAATATTAGTTTATCAATTTAATATAATATAGACTATAATTATAAAATTTATAAAATTAGCATAGAATTTTTTAAGACAAAAATAAAAAAAATAATTAAAAATTAATTTATAATAATATTATAATACTAATTACGAAATTAATCAATGCATTAATTAAAAATATTAGATTTTTTTTTGAAAAGATTTTGTTAGATTTTTCTCAACAGATTTTATTATTACTAAAACTAAAATTTACATTTATAGTTAAATATATTTGTTACTAATATTCGTATAATTATTTAGATTCTTTTAGAAATGTTATATATTAATTAAATTAATATAAATAATAAAAATGTAACTAAATTTATGAACCTAGTGTGACTATTTGATAGTAGATAAAAATGGTACTTCTCTTTTAATAGAGAAGATTAAACGGTCAATAATATTTTATTTATTTATTTAAATGAAAGTATTTATTTAAATATTAGTTTATCAATTTAATATAATATAGACTATAATTATAAAATTTATAAAATTAGCATAGAATTTTTTAAGACAAAAATAAAAAAAAATAATTAAAAATTAATTTATAATAATATTATAATACTAATTACGAAATTAATCAATGCATTAATTAAAAATATTAATTTATTAATATAATACTAGGTTATTTTATTTTTCTTTATTTTATGTCTCAAGAAATGGGCTAGAAATCATGTTGGGAAAACTAAATAATTAATTAAGAAATTTTAGAACAAAAAATGATGCCATTTATCGTATTTAAATTGTTCTATTAGTGTTCATATTGGCTCAATGTGGTTTAATATGATTATGAAAATGTAGATATGTTTTTTACTTTCCAACAAAGAAATATAAAAAAAATATAAAAATCACTTATAATTATAAGGAGTGGCATTTTCGTAAGTACACAAGTGAATAGTTTGGCGTTCAGTGTAAAATTGTAAAACAAGCAAGGAAGGAGACCAGACAAGTTGGAGTGGATCTTGCGCAGAATGGGCCCCACGTTGTTATTGTGCTCACCAGTCAGGAATTACTTTTGAGAGTTACACTTTCCATCATCATTCATCGTTGGGTTTTTGTTTTTTTCTTTTTGTAATTTCTCACCTATATTTTCTCAGTGCCTTTTTATATTCTTTCTATAATCCATGCCATAAACCCAAAGACACATTTCAATGCTTGATTGCCTGTTTATTAATGATTCTTGATGTAGAATTTTCAGGGTGTAAAGAGTTGCCATTTATGTATGAGGTCAGCTCGAATAAAGATCAATTCGGGTGAAATATAGTTCAGCCGAAGATCAGCTCGACCAAAGGTTAGTTCGGTTTTGGGATCAATTGGGCCGTACAAATTTAAAAGGTTAAAAAGGATTTAGATTCGAGTTCAAATTTACAACACAATTAATAATGACTTGAAAAGTTGTTACAAAATTATCTCAACTCGAACAGAAAGTTCACCGTTTTCAAAACAAGAGAGAGAAGAAAATTAACAAAGGAAAGAGAAATAAGCTTAAATAGAGAGATCATGTGGCGATCATGGCTCTTGTGGCTAAAAGCTTTCTCTTGGTTTGGATTGTGTGTTCTCGAGCTCAAACGAGGGATCAAAAACTGAGAGTTCGTCATCTTCTTCGGAATCACTATAATAATCTTCTCCGGTGATTTCTTTGTGAAAGCTCTTGTGATACTTTGAAAGAGAAGTCGATATTAAATGTTGAATTAGATCAATAGTGAATGCATGAAAGTTTTGTTCTCTTCCTAGATAAATAGTAGAAAACAAAATTTGGGTTAACAATTTGTTTGTTATTATTTACTTGATTAATTGATCGCGAATGTAGATTATCAAAATATATTAAAATTAAATGAATAGTAACTCGAATTTTTCCACATGTTAAAATGTAAGAAAATTTAATGTATTAACATTCATACAAATTAATGAAAAAAGAATTACACCAAAAACTTTCACAAAATACAAATTGATTATTGTCAAGTGTGAATTTACACAATACGTTTCAGAATAGTACAAATATAATCACTAGATATAACTTTATATATATATATATATATAATTATCGTTGTAAACTTTTTGATATAATAATTTTTATAATTTATTAAAAAAAAGTTCTAAAACGGAAAATACACTTAGTGTTGTATAGTCAATAGAGATTTTTAGTAGCATCTCAAATATATATTTTTATATAAACGTTGAAATTTATTCACAGATATGAACTGTAACTAAAATTGCCGTGGAAGGATTTGAGTGGTTCTCTCCCACCATTTTCATGATGTACAATTCTGTAAAGACTTTTATGATTTTTTTTATTATTTTTTTGAGAACTAACTTATTATGAATTGAGTAAGTGCAGACTTTTACATAGTTTACTCAATTGTTGTTAATTTAAGTGGGGGTTATTAATTGTCTCTATTGTGGCATCGCCACCAAGGAGGAACCCACTCACGTTACATCTATGAAAGTAAAGTAGTGTGGATTTAACCACATGATAAGATGCTCCACCATCGCATAATCCTTTTTGTTCTTAGTATTAAATAATTTAAATTAGATTTTTCCTTTAGCTTTTCTCTTTTGTACAGCCGATTCCCCTTAAAGACCATGCCGATACGCATATAGTATTTTGGATTAAAATAAAAAATCATAAACTAAGGATATCATATATATACATCACATGGTAGATGGTAAGACTCGATCTGAACAATTCTCTGCTGAATTTGTCAGACAAACCTTATTTAAGTTGATCATAAAACAGATAACATAATGTTTTATCTGCACCGAATTTAAGTTCCTAGGTCAACTTGGTACAAAACACTTAACCACCTCTTTTGGTATCCTACTAAAAAGTCCTTCTTGTGATAATAAAAATACATAACCCACATATGAGTTGCAGTCTACAACTTGCAGCGGTGACGAATGGTTTGGAAGAGCTATCTGATACATTGAGATTTGTATGCATATTTGAGGAGTGACTTTCACCTTTTACATGTTGAAGATAAATTATTGTGGATTGGTCAATTCTTATTGTGCAAGTTCAAACGTGATATTGTCAAGGTAAATATTTAGTTTATCGGGGACACTTGTAAATATTATTATTATTTTTTAAAAATCTTATTAAAACATTGTTTCGAAAAGTACAATACATCTAAATTTAAAAAAAAACAGAAAAGGAAAATACGAAAAAATAACAAAAATTCAAAACCACATCACATAACCATACGGACTGGGCTGGTTTGAATCCAAAATCAAGAATCGAACCAAAAGATAACTTGTAAATATTTACTGTTGTATTCTCAGTAAAGATTCTTTTTCACCATCTTTTGGGACACAAGAGATCTATATGACCATATTACATGCTTGTCTATGGACTCTGGATGGAGCCATGGAGGTATCTCCTTGATCTTTTGGATTAACATTCATCTTGTGATATTGTACATTTAAAATGATATGGATGGTATCAAAGTTGAATTTGAAATTTCGTACATTATAAACACTTCAAATTTTTTATTATTTTTCAAAATTTTAAAGATTTTTATCTGGTGGAATTCGTTTTTAAAGAAATGGTTTTAGACGATTTTTCGGTAAGTGTCCAGGCGAAAGCGTTCATCGGAATAAATGAATGTTCACTACAAAGAATCACACGAATTCCGACGGTCAAATTTGTCAGAATTTCGTCGGAATAAGCCAATTTCGACGAATTTGGCCGTCGATCCTATATTGTCGGAATTTTTTTTGATCTCGGAAAAGCGTATAAACTTCCGATGAAATTCCGACAACTTCCGAGGAACATAATTCCAACGAATGACCAACGAAGAAAGACATCAGAAAAAGGCCGCCGGAAAGGCGTCGGAAAATTTCCAACGATGTTGGCCGTCATAATTTTTCGACGACGTTGTTCCATCAGAATTTTCCGACCCCGTTTTGCCTCATAAATTTCCGACGAATGCAGTCGTCGAAAAATTCCGAAAACTAGAAGTCGTCAGAAAATTCCAATGGATATATTTTGTCGGAAATATCATTTATTTGAATATAGTATTATTTTCCTAATTATTTTTTTTGTTTTAAAAATATTTGTAAAATAAAAATAGAAATACAAAATATAAAAATTAAAAGTGTAAATACATAAATAAAAGTTTTAGAACATTTTTAACAACATAAAAAAGCTTCAAAATAAAAAAGGACCTAAAATCTTGTATGAAACATTTCCTTCATCATCTCTTGCAATTCTTGCTTCATCCTCTGGGTCTCGGCAATCTGAGCGCTTTGAGTCGCTAATGTTGTTTTGTGCCTCAATCTTCGCAAGGATTGTAGCGTTGTGATTCTCCAAAGCTTCAATCCGAGCACTCTTTTGCTTCAACTCCTTCATAATGACGGTATCAGCTGGTAAATGCACATGTGACTGAGACGAAGCAGAGGGAACCCGACGAACCAACCAAACATCCTTTCTTCTTTGGGACGGCCTGAAATGTAAAAGTGTTAGTAAAATTATTAAAGAAAAATTTTGTAAAAGAAAATTTAAGTATTTTACCTCTTCGATAAGTTCATTGATTTGTTCTCTGGTCAAGTTGATCGAAGCTGAGCAACCATCATCATCTTCAGAAGCAACCTGGTACGTATTAGAATGAAGAAGAAAAATGCTAGTGATAGAGTTCACACTGGCATGTCTCAGGAAAAGGGGTGTAAATTCCTAACTATGAAGAATTTGACCATGAAACCAAATGTCCTACATTCTACACTCATCAAGGGCACGCGGCGAATTGGAATCAGTCCAAAAAGAGTTATGGTTTGGAAGTTACACCAGTTACAAGTTGCAGGTGTTCTGCTGCCCGCTCAAGCAAGAGTGATTTAGTCTAGAGTGGCTTGGAAGGCAAGGAAGCTGAGAGGCTTTCTCAGCTCAACCTGAGCACGCCTAAGAAAGCTTCTAGAAGGGGATTTGAAGTTCAAATGTGGATCTACAAGTTCAAATTCAAATTGGAGTTGTTGGGAGTGGATATTACTATTCCAAACCCAATTATGATGTTCTTGTCTCCTTGTCCCCTTTCATGCAAGTTTAAACTCTATATATGTGTTGTATCTTGATTCTGAATTAAGCAAGTAATAAGAACAAGTTTCTCACTCTAAATTCGTGGCTCTCTCTCTCTTGCTTGTGTTTAATCAATATTTATAATGTAAGGAGTTAAGCATCATGGTTTAGAGGCTGCCTTAGCTCTTCCTCTCTTAAGGCAGCCTAATACTTGTTAAAATCACCTCTAAACTCTTAATTAATCTTCTCTTACTCTAGCTTACTGATTCTATCTCTTTTTAAGTCTTAAGTACACAAACTATAAGTGTTGTGTTACTTCACAAGGATAGATTCATACTAGAGATAGTTTAATTCTAGTTGTTGTATCAATCTCGCAGCCACTTTATCTTGTTAGATTCAGATGGTATGTAGAGTGTTTTGCTGAGAGGATTCAATCACAAGTTGATTGTCTCTTCCTTGTAGTTGTGAGTTCTTGTTGTTGGTAGAAGGGAATTCAGTCACAAGTTGACTGAATACTCTCTTGACATGAGACAAACACTCATGAATTCTAACATGGTATCAAAGCCTTGTTGCTCTTCTTGGGATGAACTCACTTCTTTTGTGTCTGTTTCTTCATCTGAAACTCTCTCTCTCTCTGACTCAAATTAGTTTTGAGGAGCTATGTGGCTAGGATTCAAAACTTGGACAGTAGAGAGTTTAGATGAGTTATGATTTCAAAATTTCAAAATCTAAGTGTTTACTCAAGATGCAAGTCTTTAAAAGTTTTTTTTAAATCAATGACTCTCCTCTTGATCTCCTCATTGTTTAAGCTTTTGGATGAAAGAATAAAGTCTGTTCATACCAGCTTGAGGGAGGGAGAAAAGATTAAACTTGTGTCTTGAAAAACACTTGAAAGAAATCGATTTCAAAGATATGTGCGTTCTTTGAAAGGATTTTGAATTCTGAAAAATGTTTTGCATTGTGATTTCAAACTCTTTTATTCCTCTCCTCTTGTTTCTCTTAATAAGCTTGGGCTATTAAGTCTGTACAAATATATGCTTGAGGGAGGGAGAGTGATTAAAAGATTGTTTTGAGTTTGAATACTCTTGAAAATATTTTGGAAATTGATTTTTCTTATGAAAAGGTTGTGGAAAGTATTTTTTAAAATTCTGGAAAAGTACTTTAAAATTATTTTTGATAAGTTCTTGATGAATTCTTGGTTTATTAGAACCATTGTAAAAGGATTTAATTCCTTAGGAAATTGCTTTAAATTACTTTGCAAGATTTCTTTGTGAAAAGGTTTTCTTCTCTTGGCATTTATGGCCTTTGAACTTGGTTGATGGACAAAGAATTGTGTTCCATTCAACCCTTGTTCTTTCCTCCAGAAATCACCTTTGTGTGATCTAATCTCTTAATGAGTTATTTTTGTTGTTAAGGTTGCAGGAATCCCTTGAAAGGAACATGTCCTTGCATCCATGTAATGAAAGACTGGTTGAGAAGTCATTGCCTCTCCAGAATTGGTGATCAACCATGAACGCCTTAGAGCTATGGTTTGATGTTTTGCTCAGCCATAGAACCTTGAAGGTCATGGACTGAAGATACCTCCGCTTATACTCTCCATCTCACAATCATCCACTATACTCTTGGTTACATCTAATACACTTTGGTTACTTAATACTCAATTTCTAGTTATTAATCTCTTTCATTTTACAATGATCATTCACTCTCCTTTGGCACTCTTGGAACTTCCACAAGCGTGAGTGTGCCCTCACTAGGAAGTTCCACCACTGATTTTGTCTTTGATGTTCTAAGTTCACAGATTCAAATGACTGATATGATCATAGTCTCATTGAGGCATGAAGTTAAATGTATGGGCACAGAACATATCTGAAGTTAGAACCGATTTCCCCAGCTTGAAGAACCTGGTGTGAAGAGTCTGGTGGAAAGCGATGGATCAGCTTGACAGAAGGAGTATGTTGCCTGGAGGTGCAAGCGCATACTGAAGTTAGAACCAATGGAGACCTTTTGGGTGAAGTTGATGGATCAGCTCAGATGTGACTGGTTCTCTCCCAGTTTGATCATGGACCATGCCATAGATCATTCTACTAATACTCTGGTTACTCATTCTCTCACTCTCTTGTTACTCATTCACTTATTCACTGGTTACTTTTCTTAAATCATTGGGATCAGAATTGGTGAGTTATCAAGGTCTGATCCTAGTGTGTGTGGTCTAATTCTTGCTGGAGTTTGAGTGGTGTTTCAGGTACACAAGTGTTGTCTCTGTTCATCACCAGTCCAAGACAAAGAATAAGGACATTGTCCATGCTGATCAGAGCTTACACATGATGTATATTCCTGTGTCATTCAGAGCCTACATATGATGTACATTCCTGACCATGGAGAGATGTTTTGTGTGTGAAACTGGTTGAAGAAGCGCAGCCTGTTTGGGTGTTGAGCTCCTGGTTCAAAAGACTTACAAGAGGCAGTGGAGAAAAGACTAAGGGAGGAACCGGTTGACTTAAGCGCAGCTGTAGGGGTGATGCGCTCCTGGTTTCAATACTCAATGTGCTCACTTCCAAGCTTGATCCTTCACTTATTCTCTCCGGATCATGCTTGAGGAGGGGTAATGGTGAGCTATCCCGAAGGTCCAAGTCGTCCATTGCCTCACCTCAGATAATTTGGAGGATTCAAGTGTCCAAGAGACACTCCTCACCATTCATACCAACCATATGCAAGGGGAGTAACCATTTCAATCTATAAATATGAATTGATTGGTTTATGCCTTGAGAATTGATGCAAGTGTTTATGCATTATGTAGAAGGTACTTGGAGTTCTCTATAGCAGAAGCTGGTAGACCATAACTCTCCTTGAAGATGGCAAGAAGTCACAAGAAAGAGGGAGACAACAAACCAGCTTGTAGAAGAGATGATCCAAGAAATGATGTGCGCAAGTTATGGAGTTCATACTTGCTGCTTAAGAAAGGCCTTGATCCAGAGTCTATGTGTCCAACCACACTGGTTCTAAGACACATAGAACTCATTGGCCAATCCCTAGGCTTTGTAGAAGTCCACTCTTTTTCCCTTAGAAAGTTTTGTCCCATGAGGTTTTCTTGCTAAGGTTTTTAATGAGGGAGCTTCTTCAAGGTTCCAAGCTTGCCCAAGGATCTCCTATGGTCAAGCTTGAGGGGGAGTATTAGAATGAAGAAGAAAAATGCTAGTGATAGAGTTCACACTGGCATGTCTCAGGAAAAGGGGTGTAAATTCCTAACCATGAAGAATTTGACCATGAAACCAATTGTCCTACATTCTACACTCATCAAGGGCACGCGGCGAATTGGAATCAGTCCAAAAAGAGTTATGGTTTGGAAGTTACACCAGTTACAAGTTGCAGGTGTTCTGCTGCCCGCTCAAGCAAGAGTGATTTAGTCTAGAGTGGCTTGGAAGGCAAGGAAGCTGAGAGGCTTTCTCAGCTCAACCTGAGCACGCCTAAGAAAGCTTCTAGAAGGGGATTTGAAGTTCAAATGTGGATCTACAAGTTCAAATTCAAATTGGAGTTGTTGGGAGTGGATATTACTATTCCAAACCCAATTATGATGTTCTTGTCTCCTTGTCCCCTTTCATGCAAGTTTAAACTCTATATATGTGTTGTATCTTGATTCTGAATTAAGCAAGTAATAAGAACAAGTTTCTCACTCTAAATTCGTGGCTCTCTCTCTCTTGCTTGTGTTTAATCAATATTTATAATGTAAGGAGTTAAGCATCATGGTTTAGAGGCTGCCTTAGCTCTTCCTCTCTTAAGGCAGCCTAATACTTGTTAAAATCACCTCTAAACTCTTAATTAATCTTCTCTTACTCTAGCTTACTGATTCTATCTCTTTTTAAGTCTTAAGTACACAAACTATAAGTGTTGTGTTACTTCACAAGGATAGATTCATACTAGAGATAGTTTAATTCTAGTTGTTGTATCAATCTCGCAGCCACTTTATCTTGTTAGATTCAGATGGTATGTAGAGTGTTTTGCTGAGAGGATTCAATCACAAGTTGATTGTCTCTTCCTTGTAGTTGTGAGTTTTTGTTGTTGGTAGAAGGGAATTCAGTCACAAGTTGACTGAATACTCTCTTGACATGAGACAAACACTCATGAATTCTAACAGTACGCACGAGCTTCTTTTACATTGGTTTGCACTAGACCGATGACATGCTTCATAAGACCATCCTGAATTTCACCCGTCTGCTTGTTGGTGTAGATATCTTTCATCAGAGCCAATTACCAACGGGAATACCGTCATTCTGTGCATCCTACATAAAAATATTCATAAGTAAAAAAATTTGATGTTAGAGTAAAGATAAAACTTAGTGCACAAAAGAAAAGAGTAAAGATAAAACTTACAAGTTGATCTTGACGAGTAGAAATACTGGTGGCACCCAAGTTGTGGACGAAAACACATTTTCCGCCACGTTCACTGAGATTGTTCTTCGAGTTGGTGCTTGACAAATCTTCAGTCTCCAGCTTACTCCAATGGTCCTGTAACTCAAGCCAAGCCATCTTGTTAATCATCTTCGGTCTCTTGCCCTTACGCCACAGCTTTTTTCACTCATATATATTCTTCCCATAAGCGTCCACCAATTTCTCTTTGAACCCTAGCTCAGCGGTCCTCGTATGCGAAGAATCCCATGTGAATTCTTGCTTTAAAAAACATTAAGTCTTTGAGAAATGAAAGAAGTGTAACTAAAAAAAAATATTGAAAGGATTACCGCAAACTGGCGGAATCATATTTCGCGATCTGCTGGCGGAAACTTGTTGTAGGTCGGATATCCACGCTTCAGAAAGTTGTATATCATTCTATTAATGGACTTACTAATGCCATTGCTCGACTTATTGAACCTACATAAAACAAGAAAAACGTTATAACACAGAAGAAGCGAACAAGAAAAAAATAAAAAATGTAACACAACTTTGTAATTCCTTGTAAACCCTTTCAAATATTAATGAGTCCAAATATCTCACTCCTTATGAATCCTATTATTTTTTACAGGAAGAGCATGAACATCTTAACATATCGGTCATGAAGTCTTCGCTGATCAATTTTGGTGGACCCATCTCTTTTACTTATTCAATAAATAACCAATTGGCTTAGACGAACGACGGCCCAAAAAAAGATAAGGTGGCAAGTAGAAAATGCTGAGGTGGACACCTTAGATGGAAAGAGAAGTGTACTATTATGGGGATTTTCGTTTCCCCATCTGGATGGAGATGAGATTTTTTCGTTTAGGAATCAAAAGTACAACTCATCCAAATGGCTCATCTAGATGATTTTTGGAAATTTAGGTTTAATTTTAGAAATCAGCTTGCTGGACCAAATCAAACCATCTGGCTAGAGATGGTTTGTGAAAATGATAAAAGGTCGATATTACCCTGGTACAATTCAAAAATTACAAACCTAATTTCCTATCATTTTCACTCTCGTAGCTCTCTCTTTGCCGTCACTCTCGAAACTCACCTTCTCTCCCTCCATGAAAGAAGCTTGAAGCTTTCACCTCACCGTCTCTCTCTCTCTCTCTCGCTGTCTCTCTCTCTTGCTGTCTCTCTCTCGCCGTCTCTTTCGCCGTTTCTCACTCGCCGTCTCTCTCACGTATTTTGTGTTTTCCCAATCTCTCTCGCAGTCTCTTTCTCTCTCGAGCTTGTTTGTGTTTGCTTTTCCTCTTTGTAGATCTATAGATTCACTTGGGTTTATGCTTGTTCATCGTATATCTATAGATTCACTTGGGTTTATGCTGGATTTGCTTGTTAATGTGTTTCTGAAACTTGATTTGCTTGTGTTCATCAAGAGATCTTTGATTCACTTGGGTTTATGCTCGATTTGATTGTTAATGTGTTTGAGAATGTGTTTCTGAAACTTGTTTTGCTTGTGTTCATCGAGAGATCTCTGATTCACTAGGGTTTATGGTTGTGTTCATGTCTGATCTTTTCTAGACTCTGGATGAAGCTTTCTTGTTTATGAAATGTGGGTTTTGGTTGAACATCTTGCAAAGGATGATTATGTGGGACTGAGACATGAAGATATTGATCTTCAAGAGTATTCTAACGCAAAACGTGAGAAGGTTACTCGTGGAGCATTGTTAAGGTTTGTATTCTCCTTTATTATGTTCTTTGTTACAATATTGATGGCTCCTTCTTACACGTCTCTCTGGCTCATCAAAAGCCATGTCTATACCTCAGTGAAAGTGGGTGTAAATTTCATTCTTTAAGCACTGATTTCATATCTTATATGTAATCACTGTCTATATGTAAGATGCTTCACCATCTCCATGATCCTTTATCCTGGTTCTTTGGTTTCTGGATAAACAAAAAACACACTAGATTTGTATTGGACTTTCACTATTTTTGACTCGTACATTTACTCATTACGTTATTGTTTCTTTGTACTTCTCTGCCTATTGTTTGTGTTATGTTTTATGCTGATGGGTTTCATGAAAGATAACTCTAACATGTCGGATGACTGGTGGAATGAGCTGTGTAAGGTAAGTCTAAAGGTTCTCTCTCTCTCTAACTTGAAACAAAACCATCTTCTAAAAATCCAACAACTTTTGTTGTCTAGTGAAAACTTAAGAATGATAAAACCTAGGGTTTTAGTAACTGGAAGCTTGTACCTTTTTTGTTTACCAAGTGACTAGCCTTCAAGGACATTTGATCACTCCTCTATCTTAACTTCGATAGAAGGTAGTCTCGAGTTTATATTGATTCAGCTTGATAAATGTATTCTTTTTCAGGAATGGCCTACATCGAGAAGTCTTAAAGAAAAGCCAATAGCAAATATGGACTTGATATTGAAGGTGTTTGGAACGGTTCACATAAGTGGAGGTGAAGGATGGACTGCTCAAAAAGGTGAAGACCATTTGGATCTGGATCATGATGATGGTGATGCTGAAGACACTGATGCTATATATAGGCGAATTCCTCATACTCAAGAAACCAATGCTCTAGCTGAATCAAGAATTGTTGGTCCCTCATATTCTAGTAGACCAAAAGCTAACAGAAAAAAATCAAGGGCTGCACAAGTAGGACATGCTCTAGCAAATGTTCTTTCTGACAAGAACAAACTGATAGGGGGACATCCTGAGTTCAGTTGTATCAGCTCAAAGTTATGGAAGTGTTACACTCGCTGTCTGCTATCAGGCTTTGGTCTCCTTTGTACAAAGCAGCTATCAACCATCCCAAGCAAGATCCTACTAATCGTCAGACCTTCTTGTTCTATGAAGAGGATGAGAACAAGGTTCTCTATTTGAAATTTGCTACTGGTGAAAGTAGAGATGCTTGAAGATTATCTATGTTATGTTTGTATTTGTGTTTTGTATGAACTCTAGTGTTGTTTGTTTATGATATTATGTTTGTGATACTTATCTTATTATATGAGAAACAGCTTATGGTTATGTTTGGTGCAATGGTTCTGACATTTCTGGTTTGGTAATGGTTATGATATTTCAGGTTTGGTGAAGTAGAGGATACAATTTGTTGAAGTAGACAAGGTTTGGTGTACATCGAGATGGACAATAAGGTAAGTCTAAAGCTTCTCTCTCTATAAGTTATTTCCCTTCTTATCATCTTAGTATGTTTCATGTGGATTTTGTGGTTGCTGGTTATGTATATTTATCTTAGTATGTATGAGACTGGCTTATTCAGATTATAACATAAGCGAATCTCTTTTTGGTGGTTTTGTCTCTATTTATCCTCCAGTTTTGGGTTTGGAGGTTCTTTTGTTTTTGTTTGTTTGTTGTGATCTTGTGTTTTTATAGTCACAAGCTTTGTGTTTGATAAGAACTCCATATTTAGAAATTAGAATTGTTATTGCACAATTTATTCTCGAAGCTAGTTGGTTAGTTGGTGGAATCAATTAAGAAGAACGTAAACCTTGTGAGCCTGACTTGTTGGTTTCTTTTGCTTATGACTGTTTTAGTTTGAGTTATGTAATTTTCTCCTTGCAACTCTGTTATCATATTTTGTTTCTTCTATGTTTCATGATGGAGCAACTATATCGTTTTTTTGCTGTTTGTTTCTTTTACAGGTCACAAAATAATGGTGAGTTATTTATATAAAATTCAAAACTGATGTGTGCTGTCTTACTTGCAATTTTGCAGAACATATTAAGACTTCTGATTGAGGAAGATGAGTTGGATTTGTTATTTGATGAGAATCAACACATGTATTCTCTTATAGAAGAAATGTTTAGAGTGACATAAGCTGATATTGATCAACAATTGATCAGGAAAAACCGAGGTGGAGGTTGGCGGCGTGTGCAACGCTTTATGTTCGGCTCTAGGTACAATGCGATGACATTTTACACATGAACCAAACAACATTTAGGAGCTTGTGCAAGATATATTTTCAGAAAAGTATGGGTTAGTGGAGTCTTTTAATGTTTACCTTGAGGAGAGTGTTGCAATGTTCTTAGAGATGGTTGGACAAGACTTAACTATTCGGGTTATAGCAGAGCGTTATCATCATTCACTTGACACCGTGAAAAAGAAGCTTGATGAGGTTTTGAGTTATATCTTGAAACTTGCATCAGATATTGTGAAGCTAAAAAGGAATGAGTTCGCAACTGCTAGTCCTTTTCTAGTTGATAATCCAGCGTATTGGCCTTACTTTAAGAACTGCATAGGTGCTTTAGATGGCATTCATATTTCTTTTCATCCACGAGTTGGGAATGTTGAGCTATTTAGAGGTAGAAAGACTAAAGCAACCAGGAATCTGTTGGCCATATGTAATTTTAGCATGAGATTCATATACGCTTATGTTGGGGTTCCATGGAGAGCACATGACACAAAGGTGTTAACATATTATGCTACTGAAGAAGCTTCTTTCCCTCACCCTCCACCTGGAAAATACTATTTGGTCGACTTAGGCTATCCAACCAGAGATGGTTACTTATGTCCTCATCGCAGAGATATATACCGTATAGATCAGGTTAATAGGGGGGGTCCACCATCAAACAATAGGGAATTGTTTACCCGCAAGCATTCTGGTTTAAGATCAGTAATTGAGAGGACTTTTTGTGTATGGAAAGCCAAATGGAGGATTTTAGACAGAAAACACCCCAAGTATGAGCTGAAGAAATTGGTTAAGATTGTGACAACAACAATAACTCTCCATAACTTCATTCGAGATTTACAGCATGAAAATTGTGACTTTCACATTGGGAAGCAATGGAATCTTATGAACAACATGGAGATGAACAACATGATGAGCATGTTCAATACATACCAACATGTGATAGAGTGATGGAGGGTACGTGTGACTCTATTACTCTAGAGATGGCAAGAGGAACTAGACTTCCATGTTAGCATCATACAAGTATGCGCTACTGCTTATGTTCTTCTTGTTTAGTGGTTTTGTAGTCTTGTCGTTGCTGGAATAATATTGAGCTTATAAGCTTATCAAGCAATATAAATGATGCTCTGTATACTTCCTATGAACTGTTGTTGCTAGTATAGAAGTCTGATTACTAAAGAATAGTGGCGAGTTATTTATATAAAATTCAAAACTGATGTGTGCTATCTTACTTGTAATTTCGCAACATATTAAGACTTATAATTAAGGATGACGAGTTGGATTTGTTATTTGATGAGAATCAGCACATGTATTCTCTTATAGAGGAAATGTTTGGAGTGACAGAAGATGATACTGATCAACAATAGATCAAGATAAACCGAGGTGGAGGTTGGCGGCGTGTGCAACGCTTTATGTTCGGCTTTGAGGTACAGTGATGTAGGATATGCATGACTCTATTACTCTAGAGATGGCAAGAGGAACTAGACTTCCATATTAGCATCATACATGTATGCACTACTGCTTCAGTTCTTCTTGTTTAGTGGTTTTTTAGTCGTGTTGTTGTTGGAATAATATTGAGTTTATAAGCTTATCAAGCAATATAAATGATTATCTGTATACTTTCTATGAACTTTCGTTGCTAGTATAGAGGTCTGATTACTAAAGAAACTAATGCAAATTCAAGATGATCATTTGTTTACAATGAAAATTTATTTTAATACAGAAATGAGTACATGATGTTCTTTACAATTGTTTTTTATCTATTAAATTTCAGTTTTATAAAATTAAAGTTTGTACTTTAAGTTTATACTTTGAATTGTTTGGAAGTTTATTTAAATTTGAGTTTTATTGGAAGCTATAGTTGTAGCTAAATTTTAATGCAAATTTAAATAAAACTTTAAAAATTTATATGAAATAAAAATCTATTAATGTCAAAATGCTAAGTTTAAATTAATTTTAGTGAGTTGACAAAAAAATAAATTTAGTGTAAATGTATTTTAGACTATATAATAAAAATTATTATAGTGAAAATTAATGTTAAATATATAATTAAATCAAAATAGAGGTATATTTATAATTTGTTTATTAAATTATATGGGTGAAAATAGAAAAAAGTATTAACATAAAATTCTTCTAGATAGCTCATCTAGATGGATAAATGAACAGCTCCTAAAATCTGTGTGGATTATCTGAATGGAAATGACATATGTAAAAACCAAGGTTTTGAAACCCGGACCGGACCGGCCTGTCCGACCGATCCGACCGTGACTCGGTGGGCAAGGCGAGTCTGGTTTGGTCCAAAACTCGGGATTGCTCAAAACCGGAAAACTCGGCTCAAAACCGGGCGAACCGGCAACCCAATTAAGCATTAAAACCTGGGTGTTACAAAATACACAAATTTGATGAAAGTTTACTTTTCTCGTTTGTTTGCAATAGGGTTTTATTAAGTAACTAAGTTAATAACTTAATAGTTTCAATTCAAGCCGTCGACTGTTTTCTATATTTTCTTCAGAGAAAGAAGCCCAAGTCATCTCTTGCATCTCGTTAATGGAGGGGAACAATTCAAGAAAAGAACCAGATGTTGGACTACCTTCTTTTCAACCTTCAGTTCGTCGTAAATATGATACATCATGAAGATATATAACGGAACGCACAGAGCTTAATGACAAGCGAACTTTGATTTGTGACTTTTGTAAGAAAGAGAGTGGAGGCGGAGGCATTAATAGAATGAAACAACATTTAGCTGGGATAAGAGGAAACATAGCAATATGTACCAAGGTCTCTGCAGACATTCAATTTCAGATGAAGCAATCATTGAAGGAGAATGAAGACAAAAGTAAGGAAAAGAGAGGAATACCACTTGATGATATAAACATCATTGCTGATATGGATGCTGATGGACAAGACATCTATTCTCAGCCATCTATTACTCAAACTAAAAAGAGAAACAGAAGTGGGGATCTACATGGTTTTTTTTTAAAACAGGTATGAGTGATCCTACTCAATCAGGTATTAAGGCATCTATACAAAGCAAGGAAAAGGTGCATGATGCTGATATGGCTGTTGCTTTATGTTTTTATGATGCTTGCATTCCCATGAACGCTGTGAACTCTCCATTCTTTCAAGTTATGTTAAGCAAAGCTGGTAGTTTAGGACATGGATATACTGGTCCTTCTTATCATGCTTTGCGGGTTGGATTACTAAGAGATGCAAAAAACATGTGTCTTTGATCATTCAATCCTTTAGGACTATTTGGGCTAGTACAGACTGTACCTTGATGGTAGATGGATGAAAAGACACTAGAAAAAGACCACTAATCAATTTTTAGTGTACTGCCTAAAAGGAGTTACGTTTATCAAGTCGGTTGATGCACATGATATATACACAAATGCAGAAAATTTGTGCAATTTATTTGTTGAGATGGTGGAAATGGTTGGTCATGATAATGTGGTTCATTTAGTGACTGATAATGCACCTAACTACAAAGCTTCGAGTAAAATACTTGCAGAGAGATACCCAAATCTTTCTTGGTCTCCATGTGCAGCTCATTGCGTGAATTTAATATTGGAGGATGTGGGAAACATGCATAATGTTAAAGAATTAGCTTCTGCTGTCTCAAAGATAACTATATTTGTGTACAATCATAAGTCAATTTTAAATTTTTTGAGGAAGAGGCATGGTTGAAGAGCAATCATTCGTCCTGGAGAAACTCGCTTTGCTACAACTTTTATAGCCCTTCAGAGTGCGTACGAACATAGAGGAGACTTACAAGCTTTGGTTGTAGATCAAGAATTCAGATAGTTTCTTAAAATAGAGAAAGCAAGATATGTCAAGGCAGTTGTTTTGGATGATAACATGTGGCAGCATTGTTTGTTGATCGTAAGGATTATGGCTCCAATGATACGCTTGTTGCGTTTTTGTGATACTGATGAGAAGCCATCGTTACCATATGTGTATGAAGGAATGTATCGAGCACGTTTAGGCATCAAGAAGATATTTGGAAAAAAGAAGGAGTTGTATAAGCCTTATACGACGATCATAAAGAACAAGTGGGATAAAATATTGCGCCATGATCTTCATGCTGCAGCATACTTCTTAAATCCAACTTTCATGTATGATCAAAAGAACTTTTCAGAAAAGCCTGAGATATTGAAAACGATGTTAAATTTAATAGAAAAACAAAAAGGGTCTGACAGAGCAAAGATCTTTGAGGGGATGACAATGTATAGAGAACGTGAGAAAAGCTTCTCACATTCATCAGCTTTAAGTTGTTGCAAAACAACTCGACCTGGTATGTCTTTGCATATACTTTTCTTTTTGTTATTTATTTAATATGCTAATAATTTGGAATATTATTCCTTAAGCCGAGCTTTTAATTGCAGATGAGTGGTGGACGTTTTTTGGATATGATATTCCTGTTTTGCAGAAGCTAGCAATTCAAATTCTTAGCCAAACTGCATCATCATCTGGCTGTGAGCGTAATTGGTATGTGTTTGAAAGAAGTCACACAAAAAGGAGGAATAGATTAGAACATCAAAGACTTAATGATCTTGTCTACGTGCATTACAATTTGCGCCTGCGAGATAGGTAAACTAAAGTTAAAATACAAAGTTGAGAATTTTATAGAAAATAACTGTTAAATGTTCACATGTTCAGGTTCTCAAAAAGAAAGAAGGCATATGATCCGATTGATTATGAATCCATTAATAAAACTGATTTCTGGGTAGTGGAAGAAAGTGGAGAAACTGAACTAGACTATGATGAACTTGAGAATGCGCTTATTGAAGAAAACCCAAACGATGGAGAAGATGTAACTTCTGAAACCTTAAACTCTAACGGTAGATACACCTTCTTTTAAACTATACATTTCTTTGGCCATGATGTCCATTATTTAATTCATACATTTTTCATATTTTCTTCGTTTTACGAGGTAACAAAAAAGAAGTGTCATTGTCTCAAGATGATATCACTGAATAAGTTTGAGACATTTTATCATTTTCCAACTGACTTTTTTAAATTTGACATGTTTTCATTTAGTTCATTATGCATTCAAGATTCAGTTATTATTTTTCTATTCTATGATACTATTTTTTGATATTAATTATTAGACAATATATATATAATTATATTTATATATATAATAATTAAAAACTCGGTTCGACCGGTTGAACTGGTCCGACCAATCAACCAGTAAGTACGCCGAGTTGGTATCCGCTCCTGTTTTTAAAACATTCCTAAACACGAACAGTCCTATATATGATTACTAGATGCATAGCCCCCACGCAAGCGCGGAGCCGGCTACGTTATTGACTCGTTGTGTGTTTTTATGTACGGGATTTTGTTGTTTGTTTGTTTTAACATTCGCTCTGTAGTTTTTTCTACAGGACTATTTGGCACAGAAGCTTTTGATAACATTTTGTTGTTTGTTTGGTATGTTAACATAAAGTTCATACTCTGAGTGGTTTAGTCATTAATATTACTTTGATTATCAATGATAGATTGTAGTTGGAAATCGATGACAGATTGTTTTGTGTGTTGAGTCTGTGGTTGTAGATTTAGAGTGTTTGATGTGAATTTTCTCTTGACAATCTGTTTGGTGTGAGAGTAGGTGACAAAGAAGTACTCCGTTATTCATGCTTTCGTTGTGGGAGCATATGGTATTATTCATATGTTTATGTATGGTGTGTGGGTTTTTTTTTCTAACTATTTTTACGTTTGTTTCTAAGGACTATTTATTTATGGGCGTTAAATATTTGAAGTTAAGGACTATTAATTTACGATTTTTTATTATTTTCATTGTTATTTTTTTACGAAGACTATGCTAATTATATTTAGTCTCAGTACTGGATCTGTTTTTGTAGTTTGCGTTTATTGAAATCTTTGTATGTTTTTCTTTCCTTATATGTATATGTTCTTTTTTCTCCAATGAGGTGTTCGTTCGTTATTGCATGTTTTAAAATGCGCTTACAAAAGTAATGGTCATAGCACATATATTATCTTAACAAAAAAATAGAATGGCAATAAATTGTCTTCCAAAAATTTAATTACTTTTCAAATCTATATAATAGAACATATTTACAAAATCTATACTATTATTTGAGAAGTAAATTTGCTTACTTGTCATGTTTTCCGTGATTTTAGTTAATTTTACTTATTTGTTATGTTGTCCATAATTTTAGGTTATTTTATTAAATTAAAAAGACTTTATCATATATGAAAAACATTTAATTAATTATTGAGTATTTTAAAAGCATGAAAATAATTAATTCTAATAGTTTTTGAATTGATAATATATATATATATATATATATTTATAAATTTTGTAATATCATGAAACCCGCAAGTGCGGGCAAAGCACCTAATTTAAATGTAATCATAGAAATTTAAAGACCATTAGTATTGTCGATTGTAAGCCTCGATAAAATTTTAATAAATTAACTATACGAATGGAAATTTTTTGTTTTTTAGATCCTTTGTTCAGAGATAAGAGGAAGAACTAACTATACGAATGGAAAAATTTTGTTTTTAGATCCTTGTTCAAAGATAAGAGGAATAGCGAAATAAAGATAGTAGTTCATGTAATTAATCAAAATTTTTCTTCCGGATAACATCTAAAATTTGTACATAATATGTACTGGAAAAGAATGTTATATGGGGTAGATGCCTGGAAAGCTGAATCTACGTTTGTGTTGCGTATTTGATTGATATAGGTACAAAAATATAAGATTTACTATTCTATTTATCTGGTTAAGCTATTGTTGTGTCCTGTTAGAACAAATACGAATCAAGAACATTATATATATTCTAAGTCTTGTTCTCTGCAACATTTGAACCTGTCTTGTGTGTACGTATAGCTGCAACTTTCTCTTCACTTCTGTTCACAACTACCATCTTATTGCATCCATTAGCAACCAAGTGCTTAATCACAAGCTTCCCCTTCTTTCCTGCACCAACCACCAACATCTTAGGAGATTATGCATGTGTTGGAAGCCTCATGAGAGCAAGCTCAACGGCTGCAGAGCTGACGGAAACAGCACCAACATAGATATTTGTCTCAGTTTTGGCACGCTTACCAGCAGTGATTGCCTTTTTAAATAGACCACTGATATTCCTTTTCAAACTCATTGACTCCTTGGTCTAACATAAAGCTTAATCTACAGTTTTTGATTTTGTTCTTTTAACTGTTGTATTGAAGACACTCTACAACACTTGATGAAGATGTTTCAACCCTCGTTAGAACTTCAAACACTCCTAAGATCTCTCTTACAATCTACACAACAACAACAAACACACAATTTAATATTCAGTAAGCTTCTCAAGCAAGATTAAGAGCATACAATTCATGAACTTACAAGAATCTCGTCATCTAGATAAGATATCATGAAGAATCTTTGGTAAAATCCACCTGAAAGTAGATAACTATGTTAATGGAAGTAAATATTAAAAATGTGGCTTATTATATGGCTTACCAAGTGGAATCCTTAGACCATTAGCTAAAGTATCCTTAACAAGTTTAGGAAGCTGCTGCAACGTCGTGGACTCGTGGTAGCTTGACCTAGTAAACCTCTTAGCTGTTCAGGAACTGCGTCTTAAATAATAGTTGGCGACTCTAGCATTCTCTCTAAATACTCTTCCCTCATCCTTAAAGGCCCTTTTAGTGTCAGTTTCCACGATGAGATGACTTTGTTGTATATCTGCATAAACAAACAACTTTGTTTTCTTTAGAGTATGCTTATACATATCAATAAGTCTTATCCAGGAAAAGTATATATATACCACGTTTAGCAGCTTAGCATTGGCAGTTGCCCTTGTGCTAGCATCTTTAATGAAAACCTCCATACTTGATAGACCCACAAATGACGAAGGAATCCTCCTGCCACAGTTCGAAACAGGTAAGAGATCAATGCTTAAAATGTTTTTGTGCTTATTTATGGAGAGTAAGAAGACTGACTCGAATATAAGCCGAGCAGCAAGTGAACCAGGAGTGTTGGATCCAAACCACTCAAAACTCCATCTACCTTCAAGGTAAGAAGACCTGGAAAGGCATCAGGAACCAGTTAGTGGCATTCCTCTGTAAAACTTAAGACCTGAAACTGATAATAGGAGAACATACGGGGAGTAGGGTTAGGCCGCTCTAGTGTAGTTATCATCTCATTCACATCAATCTTTTGAAGTGATCTTCCATGTAACTAAAACCTCAAGGCCTCCAACATTAATGAACTGTAATTCTAAAATGGTTTCAGAAACTTGAACAAAGAGCGATAAAAAACAGCTTAATGCTTCTGATTCTTGAAACAGAGGAAATAAAGGT
Organism: Moricandia arvensis; assembly: GCA_905132765.1. NCBI lineage: Eukaryota > Viridiplantae > Streptophyta > Magnoliopsida > Brassicales > Brassicaceae > Moricandia > Moricandia arvensis. The sequence continues at coordinate 86,686 of CAJHQP010001933.1, forward strand.
GTCCTTTTTTCATAATCTCAACTTATAAGAATCCAATTACTAAGGAAGGAGGCAACTTTCAATTCCAGATATTAAAATTGAAGATCTAAAGACGATAAAGGTAGAGACTTTACGGCGGGAATGAGAGATTCTTTGGCAGAGAGGCGCTCCACTTCACTGGCGTAAACTGAAGGGATCCCTTGAGCTGCTTCTTGTACCATAGCTCCGCTATCCTTCTCCGGGAGTGACTCATCCTCCTCCTCCGAGTCTGACTCTTCTTATCGGGGTGAAGATTGAGAGAAGTTCTTCCAAGGCGGAGGAGCTGGAACAGGCAAAGCACGAGGTGGAAAAAGATCGGACCCGAGAGATATGAGTCGTGGTGAACGGTTTGGTTGATTCGGAAGGGGTTGAGGATGGATCGGGCCTTGGCTTAGATCTGATCGAGGTGGATGCCGAGCTCGTCGGGGAGAGGCTCCTCATCTTCGAAGGTGGAGCCGATGTCGAAGGACATAAATAGGGTCGCGGAGGAGAAGGGGCGGGGTGTTGGATGGGAGCGGTGGGGAATCGGCATTGCTGGGGTTGGTGTTGGCGGTGGATCCGCCGGAGGGGAAAACTACGGGTGGGATCGTCATGTTCGCGGATTGAGACTTTACAAAGAAGAAGTGTCCACGAAAAATTGGGGTTCCAAGTTTTCGTGGAAGAGTGTAGAGATTTTACAAACCAGGCTTCAAGCCCAGATCAACAACCAATTTTGTTTTTTTTTAAAGCCCATTACAAAATGGACACGTGGCAGCATGGGAGAGACTCAAGTGCCCCATTATAATATAGATTTGGTGTTTTTTGAATGGTTGCGAGCTTAGGTTAAAGTCCTAAAACCCCAAAGAAGATTGGATGCAAAATATATACTAGGCCCACAAGTCCTGGCCCATAAACCAAAACATAAACTTAAGTAAAGAAGAAGAAATCGTTCGCCTGGAGAAGACGGAAGGGATAAGGATGATAACGGTAAGCCAAGTTTCCTCTTACTCTTCTTCTTCAAACCTCGCGTCTCTCTCTCGTCTCAACCACAAATCATCCTCCAGACTTCGAAGCTCTTCTCTGTACAGACCACACTTCTCCGTTCCGACCAAAATCAGGAACACTTGTAAAGCCAAACCATGGAGGAACCTCGGTCTTGTTATCAACTCTAGAAGGTACTTTCAATCGCGTATCACATGGGTTCCACTTTAAATCGATTATCCAGGTCATGTTTTAGCAAATGCGACTGAAAGTTTTCTGCTTTGCCGATGAAACTAAAGAAAATGAGTTTTAGGACCAAATAGTGTTTCTGAGGCTATGTCTGGTTCGGTAGGACTTGGTATGTTGCTGTTCTCTCACTTTACTGTGTAATATTTGCTTATGAAACTATTGGAGATAAAAGGTAGAAGAAATATTAACTAGTATATAAGAAAAAAAATAGTCTATCCACTTGTTACCAATTGGTTTTAGGTTGAAAACTCATCTAATTTGACATGGTATCAGAGTCCGATCTGTCCAGCTCGCCCAAAATTGGCCCATCAATCTTTGCCACGTTCCGAGATTGCCGCTCAGAGTCATCACTTATCTCCAATTGATTTTAGGTTGAAAGTCCATCTAACTTAACTGAAACTAAAGAAAATGTTTTTAGGACTAGTTTGTCTTCTTAGGCTATGTATGGTTCGATAGGACTTGATTATATGTTGCTGTTCTCTCACTTTACTGTGCATTGTTTGCTGATTAGAGTGTCTCTCTTCAGCTCTGAGGTTTCGACATTTGATCCGTTGGGCATAAACCCAAAAGAAGCTTCTGGTCTGAGTAGCATTTGGGAAAGCTTTCTGAGTCTTTTGTCTCCATCACTTGAAAGCTCCTCTGGTAGCAAAAGAGATAAGCCATCTTCTGGTCGAGGCGTGGCAGGTCCGTTTAGCTTTATATACATTCACTTCTCTGTGCGGTGATTAATGATACTTACTTTTTTGAATGTTTTCAGCGGCTATTGAGGACAGTTCCATTGACTTTGGAGATTTCTTCAAAGGTCCATTGCCTGGGAAGTTCCTGAAGCTTCTTGGCTTCTTAGCTCTCTCTCGCCTTGGGATATACATACCACTAGGTGGTGTTAACCGAGAAGCCTTTGTTGGCAACTTGGATCAGAATAGCTTGCTGACCACATTGGATACATTCTCTGGTGGTGGCATTGGTCGACTTGGTATATGCTCTCTTGGTATTGTCCCTTTCATCAACGCGCAGATTGTGTTTCAGCTTCTTGCTCAAGTCTATCCAAAGTTGCAAGATCTTCAGAAGAAAGAAGGTGAAGCCGGTAGAAAGAAGATCCTTCAGTACACTCGTTATGCTTCGGTAGGGTTTGCGATAGTACAGGCCATTGGACAAGTGGTTTACCTTCGTCCTTACGTGAATGACTTCAGCACTGAATGGGTTGTTTCATCTGTCACGTTGTTAACACTTGGTTCTGTTCTGACTACTTACATTGGAGAGAGAATCTCTGATCTAAAACTTGGAAACGGCACTTCCTTGTTGATATTCACAAGTATTATCTCTTACTTGCCTGCATCATTTGGTAGAACAGCAGCAGAAGCCTTACAAGAAGGAAACTATACTGGTCTCGCCACCATTGTTGTTTCATTCCTCCTCTTGGTACTTGGTATCGTGTATGTTCAGGTAACTAAAGAGCTTTGTTCCTTTGCAATGGTGTTGAGAAGCTTAGAGTCTAACAAGCAAAGTGTTTCAGGAAGCAGAGAGGAAGATTCCACTGAACTATGCCTCGAGATACACCAGCAAAGCAGGTGGCCTTCAGAAGTCTGCTTATCTTCCATTCAAGGTCAATAGTGCTGGAGTGATGCCTATCATATTCTCCACATCATCTCTTGCTCTTCCTGCTACTCTAGCCCGATTCACCGGCATATCTGCTCTGAAGAATGTTGCTTATGGTTTGAACCCTGGAGGTGAGTTCTTCTATTTCTAATGTTATATCAAGGAAGTAAGGTTTAGTCCTTTGAAGCTGTTATAACACAAACTCTTACAGGTTCGTTCTATCTTCCAACCAATATACTTCTCATAGCTTTCTTCAACTACTATTACACTTTCCTGCAACTTGACCCGGACGATGTGAGTGAACAACTGAAACGACAAGGTGCATCTATCCCTCTTGTCCGGCCTGGTAAAAGTACTGCTCTCTTCATCAAAACCGTAAGATCTTCCCCTCTCTCCTTCTTTAGTTTCTTGAAACTTCCCATTTTGCTTTATCTATATCAATCTATACTACTTGAATACTCCTCAGGTCCTTGGACGGATATCTGTTCTTGGTTCAGCATTTCTGGCTGTTCTTGCTGCTGGTCCTGCTGTGGTCGAGCAGATCACTCACTTGACAGCATTCAGAGGATTTGCTGGAACTTCTGTTCTGATTCTTGTAGGGTGTGCGACAGATACTGCAAGAAAGGTTCAAGCTGAGATAATCTCGCAAAAGTACAAGAACATTGAGTTTTATGAGCTTGACAAGTATGATCCTTGAACTAGTCCATTCTGTTTTACATATAATACCATCAAATCATATTGTACTGTATGAAAACTATGTAACAAAGGTTTTGACTTTGATTAGTATATATAATGTCCTTGTTGAAAAGTGTATTGTTCACCATCCTTTGATCTGTCTGAAGCTGACGCCAACTATTCAAGCAGACTGATAACACTTGGTGTATCATCAAGGTAGTACTTTGCCTTTTTCGGTTTCTGACCCAACGTGCATGCAAAGACCTCTGCATAAGTGATAGGGGACACATCTTGGTGCTTCACTATGCTATCAAACATGTCTCAATCAGACTGGTAACAACCAATTTACAACAGAAAATCCGGTCTCTTCCCTTTACTGTTCCTTATTGTTGGTATCAAATGTTCCACCACCTTTGCTTAGCTTACTTCATGAAGAGAAAACTCACATCAGAATGATGGTGATGATGCCAATTCCGAGCAAACAAATCCCGAACTCGTTCATCTATGTCCTGAGGTTTAATCTCTACGATGTGCTGGCCTCTTGGTGAGAACGCTCTCTAGATGATCAAGAAGCTTCTTAGCTTTCCAAGAACCAAATGAAGGGTAAGCTTCTTGGTGCCAGAGGATCTTTCCTCACAAATGGTACATTGTTTTCTTTTTAAGAGTGGAACCCATAAATTGAAATCTCACATCAAAAATTTAAAAAGCTTTACTATATATCAAAAATTTGAACTATTTCACTTATCAACAATTGTTTTTTTTGGGAGGATTACAGTTCTGATATAGTCATGATTCGAATTTGGAACTCTATTGTTCTTTTTTTGGTCAAGGAAATTCCATTATAGAAAAACAAGTCAAACGACTTGTGCTGAAACAAAGAGTTTAACAGCGAAACAGAGTAAGAGATAAAGGCTGAAGATGCCATGAAACCAGAGATAAAATCTAGACTCGGGTAGAAAGGCGCAGGTATCGTGGGAGACATACTCCATACTCTGGAGGGATCAAAAGGTATGTCGGATCATGCACTAACCACTTCAGAGTGCAGAACTCTATTGTTCTAGTTGACTCTATAAATATCAACTTATATATTCATATTTAACAATATGTTAGTATATATATATATTTTTCCATCCGTTTAACTTTGAATGTCTATATTCATCATGTATAAAGTATATAACATGTAGCCAAAGTAGAATTGAAATTTTAGACAGGGGCGGATCTAGAATCCATTTTCATCTAGGGCAACAAAGCATAGGATAACAGATAAAGGGCAACATAAATTTTTTTTTGCATTATTACACCAAGTCTCACAAAAATCATGGGGGACAGCTGCCCCACCCAAAACCTAAATAGATTCGCCCCTGATTATAGATATTATACTGCGTGAAAGTCATGCATTTACCACATGTATATTATGGAAACCACCTGTTGAGATAACGACTTCGCTAACGACTTCTGGTTCCAAATATAGTTTACTTGCAACATAGTTTTTAGTTTAATACTTAAAATGAGAGATGCAACCTCATTCAAACAAATCAGTACTTAAAATCTAGAATCACCAAATTGAAAACGTGAATTGAGCGGACCTAGAAGTTAAAAGAGTTACAAAAAAACTTTTTGCTGTTATAATTATATTACATCGTTTCCTTTTGCATTATATATATATATATATATAATATACATACATAATACATATATTTGTTTATTGTTTTTTTTGACAACTATATTTGTTTATTGTTATACGTAAATAATATGAATAGAAAATATATAATGACAAAAAAGAAATATACCAAAGAGATAGAAAAGAGTTATTATTATGTTGTTTGGAAGGGACATCTGAAACTGAACGAATACATCTTTTTATATTGGCAAAATAGTCGACAATTTTAAGTTCAAAAAAAAAATAGTCGACAATTTTTAGTGTAATTATTATTGGAATGAGCTTTAACTTCCATATGCTAGCTTCTTGACTTTTTTAACACTCCTCTTTGGAAACCACTGTCATTAATATTTTTTTGTAATGCATTTTAGTTATCCCGCGAAAAACCTTTCTAGGACAATCCTTTTAGAAAAATTATAGTAAGGCAAAAAGAGTACAACTGCAAAAACTCCCCTTCGAGTAGACGATCATTCAAGGTTTTATTGATGACGCATTCCAATATTGTAAACATGTTTTCTGAATATCGTAGTGGGTAGTGACTTCGTAAAGAGGTATGCAACATTATCACATGATCGAACATACTTTACTTCAATTTCTATATTCTTCTCAATATGAGAAGAACTTCAGTGGGATATATTTGATTTTGTCACTTTTGATATATCCTTCCTTTATTTGAACGACACACGCTGCATTATCTTCGTATAAGATGGTCAGTTTTAGACTGACGGATATTCTACTATTTGATTGGATGTGTTGACTTATTGATCTAAGTCAAACACATTCTTTACTTGCTTCATTGAGAGTATTTTTTCAGCATGGTTTGAGGAAGTGGCTACAAGTGTTTATTTCTGAGAGCACCAAGATATAGCAGTTCCTCTAACTGTGAAAATGTATCATGTCTGTGATCGAGCTTTATGAGGATAAAACAAATAACCTGCATATGCAAAGCCAACTATTTCTCCGTTTGAGTTGTTAGGATAACATAATCATAAATCAATCTTTCCTTAGAAATATCGAAAAATATGTTTGATGCTATTCCAGTGTCTTTGTGTAGGAGATGCACTGAACCTTGTCAAAAGATTAAAAACAAATGATATATTAGGCCGAGTGCAGTTTGCAAGATATATTAGTTCTCTTATTGCACTTAAATATGGCACTTCATAATCAAGTATATCTTCATATTTTGGGTGGTCGAAATGGATCATTTTCAACATTAAGTGATCTAACGACCATAGGAGTGCTAAGTGGAGTTGCTTTTTCCATGTTGAATCATTGTAACACTCTTTTCGTATATGTAAACTGATGTAAAAATATACCTTTTTGAGAATGCTCAATTTGTAGGCCAAGACAATACTTTGTCCAAGATCTTTCATCTAAAATTCTCCTTTCAAATAGTTGGATGCCTTTTGTATTTCTCCTTGGATCTGGATAGTATTTAAATCATCAACATATACGGAAACAATTACAAATCCATATGACGTTTTCTTGATGAAAACACACAAACATATAGGACTATTTACATACCCTTCTTTAGTTAAGTGTTTATTAAAGCGATTGTACCACATGCGTGCACATTGCTTTAAGCCGTATAATGATCTTTGCAATTTTAATGCACATAGTTACTTTAGGTTTAGAACTTAATGGTTCTAGCATTTTAAATCCTTCATAGACTCTCACATAAATATCAATATCCAAAGATCCATATAAATATACAGTAACAACATCCACTAGATGCATCTCTAGATTTTGATTGGACGCTGAACTTATCAAAAATCTCAATGTGATTGCATCCATAACATGGGAATATGTTTTTTCATAATTGATCCCATGCCGTTGAGAAAATCCTTGAGCTACAAGACGAGCCTTGTATCATTACTTCGTTTTTCTCATTTCGTTTCCGAACAAAAATTCATTAGTACCCAACTAGTTTCACCGCTTCAGGTGTGATTATAATAAGTCCAAATACTTCTCGTTTGTTAAGCGAATCAAGTTCAACTTGTATTTCAATTTTTACATTTTATCCAGCCATGTCTCTTTTGACATTCTCAAATGGATCTTGGTTCTGGATCATCTTGCTCTTCACTTATTTTCTTTAAAACAAAGTACGAGAAAACTATCAACACCATTCACTTTGTTTCGATTCCATATTTTTCTATTATGATTGAATTAATAGAAATCTCATTATTTTCTTCAAGATCATTGTCATCACCCTCATGGTTCATTTCTTCAAAATTTCCTTCAAGGTTTAAAAGATTTTATTTTTCCGTCTCCTTTTATTTTTTGGGAATCTTATCTTTAGAACTAACAGGTCTACCACGCTTCAAACGTATTTTAGACACTCGTGTATTATCTTCTATTCCACGTTCCTGTGACATTTCTATACGAGCAAGAGCATTTGCAGCCAATATATATGATTTCTTTACCGTTTCATATCAGGAAATACATCAGGTAGTTGATTTACAAGATTTTGATGGTACACACCTTTTGGTATCTTTTTCTACTTATTTATTTTCTCCCCCTAGAACTGGGAATACTTTTTCATCAAAGTATCAATCAGAAAAGCGTAGTGTGAATACGTCACTAGTTTGCGGTTCTAGGTGTCATATAATTGATGGAGAATCACAACCAACATATACCTCTAGCCTTCTTTGAAGTCCCATCTTTGTACGTTTGGGAGGTGCAATTGGCACATATACGACGCAACTGAAAATCTTTAGATGAGAAATATTTGGTTATTATCCAAATGCTAACTATATTGGGAAGTATTTGTGATATGCACTTGATCTCACCCTAATTAGTGATTCTGCATGCAAAGTTGGGAGTTTTGATCTCATGATCAATAGTCTTGCAATGAGTTGCAGACGTTTAATTAATCATTCAGCCAAACCATTTTGTGTATTAACATGAGCAACATGATGTGCCACATCAATAACCAGTTACCATACAATAATCATTAAATGCTTGGGAGTAAATTCACCAGTATTGTCTAGTCTAACTCTCTTTATTGGATAATCAGAAAATTGAGCTTAGTTTGATTGTCTGAAGATAAAATTTCGCAAATGCCACATTTCAAGATGACAATAGACAAACATGTGACCATCCTACACGACGCGTCGATCATTACATAAAATAATAGAATGGTCCACAAGGTGGACATATAAGTCTACAATATCGCCTTTAATTCTTGCAAGGAATTTTGGTAACTCTTTATCTATTTTGGCTGGCAATGATCTTATAAACAATTTTCATAGAGAATAAGAAATACATGTCATGTTATTCTCCTAATAAACTTCTTGAGGTCTTAGTGAATGACATGTGAGTTATCGATAATTTTTAGCATCATAGTGGTGTGTGGATGACCAAGGCGATCATGCCATAGTGTAAAGTCACCAGAATTTTCCTTAATCACCAAATGTGATTCGAAGACACTTATATATGTATGATGCAGACCAGAAGGGAGTTTTGGTAGTTTTCCAACAATTTTTATTTTCCCGATTTCTCAAGAGTAATATACCTATATTTCTTCCCATCCTTAGTTGCAGACTGAATATCAAATTCTCAAAGATATATGTGTTTGAAACTCAACAAATTTCTTTTAAAATTTTGAGAAAATAATGCGTTATTTATCAAAAATTTTGTCCCATTAGGTAGCATGAAATAGGCTTTACCAATCCATTCAATTAAGTTTGCAGGATCCGATATTGTATTAACAGTGATATTTGTCGGTTTTAGTTCAGAAAAATATTTTCTTTGTTTCAGACGTCAGACTAGTATGCGTTGTCCCATTATCTGGTATACAAATATCTCTAGCATTGATCTTAGTTGATGCTCCATTTGTAATGTCCATTTATGAGACAAACAAAAGAGTTAACAGAAATAAGATAACATCATTCATAAAATACTATGCATCATCAAATACACAGTACTTATAAATAGGTGAAAAGCACACAATACTTATATATTAATCTTCTACAAGAAACAATTATTTATGGTATAATTGTAAAATTTCAAGAGTCACATGATGGGTACTTAAGCTTCCGTGATAGCGGTCTCCTCAAAATCATTCATAAAATCAGACGCATCTAGGTGCGTTGTATGCTCATAATGTTCAGCAAAGTTTACCTTGTTTTCTTTTCTCTTTGACGGAATCTTTGTACATACTACAAGATGTACAGGGGTACAACATACACGAGACCAATGTCCCTTAGTACCACATCTGAAACAAGTTTATTTTCGCTTCTGGGAGGTACTTCCTTGGTGTTTTTTCTCCTTAGAGGATTGCTCAGAGCGGACCCACTAAAAAAAGATTTCCTATCTTGTGGACTGTATTTTTTTCCACGATAGTTTTGATGACCACGATCCCGGAAAACCTTATTTTCTTTCACCAGTTTCTTTACATCTAATGTGTTTGATTTGGGAAACGCTTTGGAACTAGTTGAACGAGTCATGTGATTCTTGATCAGAAGCTCATTGTTCTTTTTTTCTATGAGAAGCACCATAATCAAATCTGAAAATTTTGTATATCCCTGAAACCAATATTGTTGTTGCAATGTGATGTAGCTTTTGTGGAATGTGGTGTATTTCTTTTCAAGTATTTGAGATCCGGTGATTGTTTCACCACATTATCTCAATTTAGCCATATATATATTCATGTATATTGTTTATTGTTATATGTATGTAAATGAAATGAATAGAAAATATATAATGACGAGAAAAAATATACCAAAGAGATAGATGAGAGTTATTATTATTTCGTTCAGAAGGGGCATCTGAAACTAAACAAATACATCTCTTTAGATAAAATAGTCAACAATTTACTTTAATTATTAATAGAATGAACTCCATTTTCACTACTATATACTAGCTTCTTGACTTTTGTAATATTAACAAGTTTTTAAAATATTTCACTTCCGACCACTCTAAACCAACTTATGAAATCTTGATTGATGGTATTAATATGTTGAAGATCTCATATAATATTTTAATCTATTGATCTGCATAATTCATTTGTGAAGCAAAATATATCTTGCTAGATATTTAACCAGACCTTTGATTATTGATGATATACAACGTACCAATTCCCATTACAAACAGACAATACATTCATGAGACAATATCTCTTCAAATACTTCAAGGCAATGCTCCTATGAGCGTAGTGTAGGATAGTTCGTATAGTCAACATCACTCAGCGACTCAACCTCTTTGCCTTGGAGTCTCTTGCAATGGAAATAAGCAACGGTGTAACTCACAAGCTGAAACATCCGCACTGCAGCAATCAAACTCACAAGGACTAAATTGGTGGTTAAGGTAACTGCAAATGAACGGTTCAAATCAACCTGCCTCACCATCTGAACTAAACCGAATGATAAAAAACCGAAGAAAAGATTCAAAAGGAATAGTTTCAGTTTCATCCCTTTAACAATCTTTGTAGCTTTCCCCAAACCATGGATCCCATAGGTTTCCTCGAGTATCGATATGACCAAAGATAGGTACCAAACGATAGCTAAATAGGACTCAAACACTGAGAACAGAACAAACAAAGAGCCAGACGTGGCTGCCAGGGAACCAAAACTTGTAGATAACAAAAGGAGAGGGAAAAGGATTATCAATAAGATGAACCAATAACCAAGACTGAAAAGAATAATGTAGGAATAGGTCACAAGAGGTCCCTTCAAAGATGTAAGTGTCAGAGCCGGGAACTCTTTGACGTTGTCATCTTTATGAGTAAGAGCAGAAGCTTTGATGATGATTACAACTGATAAAAGGTTGATGATGGAGGAGACTGCTGCAAAGATGTATGAAGAAACAATAAAATATCGAAAATCTTCAAAGACTTTCAAAAGATGGGCTAAGTATTCCGGAGTGCTTGGATCCATCATAGGTAACAAACTAGATTCTTGAATCAAGTTTGTTATCTCGGGTTTGATGGCAAAGATGTTGAACGAGTAAACTAAACCATTTAGATATATAGGGAATACCAAGATAGATAACATCAACTTTCTTGTTCTTGAGAAAGAGTTTGCGAGATTCATTTAAGATACCCACAACATCCCTTAGAAGATTCAAGAACAAAAATCGATCCATAGGGTTGCAAAAAAAAAAAAAAAAGGAAAACAAATGAAAAGATCTTGAATATTGGTTTTGGATATGATGGCAAGGGTTTATAAGATCATAGTCAACATATATAAGATTATGATTGAGGTTGACCCGTTATTTTTCTTTGAATGAAATAGTCTTTTGCCTTTTATCAGGGTAAATAATCTTCAGCTTTGAATAAACTAATATTTAATATAAACAAATACATATTATAATACTGTTAAAACAAAAATATAAATGTAAGTAATATTTATGAATATAAAACTACAAACTTTAAGAAACGTAATATTTAAATGTGA